>PVJD01002236.1:78635-213108 GCA_004026545.1 Mormoops blainvillei | reverse complement strand
GCCAAACTTCCTTATCATTCTTTGATCTTTTCTGTACATTTCTGAGGATTCTGTAGACAATTTTATTGTCTGCGAAGCAGGACAACTCCTCTTCTTCTTTTCCAGTCTATCTCCATGAAAGGGATACTGCTCTATAATTTTACTTTCTTGGAATGTCCTGGTCTTATTTTACTATCAGGGCGATGCCGCCTTCATAAAAAATGAATTGGAAAGTGTTCTATTTTCTGAGAGAGTGTAACATTGGCATTATTTCTTCCTTAGATGTTTAGACCAGTGATTTTCAACCTTTTACATTTCATGGAACACATAAACTAATTGCTAAAATTCTGTGGCACACCAAATAATTTTTTTTATGAGCTGACAAATAGGTATAATTTTGATTCATTCACACCAGACAGCTAATGTTGTGTTGGCTGCTATCATTTCTAAAATTTGACATAAGGGAAAAGAGATCAGGGCCCCTGACAACAGTCAGGTAATACACGTTTTAAAAGTTCTTGTGGCACACTGGTTGAAAATTCCTGGTTTACACTCATCTTGGCTTTATGATGAAAATTATAATAATATATTATATAGAATAGTATGGTTATAATTATATTACAAATAATAATAGTTGTTATTATGCCTTAATAATTTTTCTTTAACACAGGAAACTGTATGAATTGTATTGTAAATATCTTCCTAGGACTGAGGCATGCCTTTCTTTCATATAGTCCGACTTAGTTTTTTCCCTTTTTTTGCATGTTTCCTGAGATCAAGACATTTTCTCCTGTACTTTCTTCTAAAAACCTTTAAAGTTTACCTTTAACGTATAGCTCTATAGTCCACCTGGAAGTGATTGTCAGATACGAGGTAGGTGATCAAGATTTGTTTCTTTTCCCTGTGCTGATAACCAGTTGACACAGTACCATTATTGAAAAACCCATCTTTCTCTTACTGGGCTGCATGTCTCTATGTTTGTGGGTGGGTTCCTGGACTTTATTATTTATTCATCTTTTCTGGCACCAGTAAACAACATTGTCTCAACCACCGTAGTGTCAGGATAAGTATCGATATCTAGGTTTGCTGGTCCTCAAGATGGAAATAACTATATTTCACCTCTGCATTCCCATGTAAATTTTAGATTTGCCAATCCTGCTACACATCTTTCTAGGATTTTGATTGGCATTTGCAGTGTAACTACAGATCAGTTTGGGGAGAACAAACATCTTTCAACCCATGAATATATTATTACTCTGTTTAGATCTTTCAACATTTGTAGTTTTCAGTTTTTCTTATGAATCTTTCTTTAGACTTATTTTGTGGTATTTGATATTTTGGTATGCAGCTGTAAATTGTACTGTTATTTCAGTTTCTTTTTTGTTGTGAGATAGAGACACGCACTCACACACGTGACTTTTATGTATTGACCTGTATCCTATCACCTTGGCTATACACCGCATTTGTAAATTATTTTGGGTTTTTATGTACACAAATGCCATTTCTGAGTTTTATTTCTCCTTACTGTTTCTTTTTACGGCCTGACTGGACTGGCTAGGGCCTCTGGTATTGAATATGGAAGAGAAGTGAAGCAGGCCCATGGAGGCACAGCTTTCAGTATTTCACCTGTGAGTGTGATGGGCTTTTGGCAGGTACTTGCATCAAGGAAGTTCCTGGTCTCTCAGGAACGGCTTTATTTCCATTACACCCTGTCCTGAGCGCAGACCAAGGTCCGCTAAGAAGCTCCTCGAAGGTATCAGGCTGTTTTTTGGGTTGGTTTTTTGTCTCCCACATCATCAAAATAGGAACTTGATTGTTAAGATTTTTTATTTCATTCTTTTAGAATCTGAAGAGACCTTATTGTCAGTTCATGGATTTAGGTTTCCTCTCCAGTATTTTATGTATTTATTTATTTATTTACTTATTTATTTATTTATAGAGAGAGAGGGAGAAAGAGAAACATCAATGTGTGGAATTGAACAGGGGAATCGAACTGGCACCCCTTTGGTTCCCAGGCCAAACCTCAATCCACTGAGCTACACCAACCAGGGCAGATTTTATTTTACTTTTTAGAGAAGGGAGGATGAAAGAGAGGGAGAAAAACATCAATGTGTGGTTGCCCCTCAAGTGCCCCTTACTGGGGGCCTGGCCCACCACCCAGGTATGTGTCCTGACTGGGAACTGAACCAACAACCCTTATGGTTCGCAGGCCAGTGCTCAATCCACTGAGCCACACCAGCTAGGGTTATCCTGCTTCTTCTATGCTCTTCCCCTTCCCTTCCTTACACCTTATTATGGTATCCTTTCTACTTGAACTTAGCTCCTCTCTCCCATCATCCCCAAACCCTACCTTAAAGCATTTTAACTCTGATATTTCCTCAGATATTACATGCATTTTTAAAAAGATTCTCACCAAAGGATATATTTACTGATCCTAGAAAGAGAGAAAGGGAAAGGGAGAGAAACATCAGTGTGAGAAACTTCAGTTGGTTGCCTCTTATTTGTGCTCCAACCAGGGATCAAACCGTCAACCTTTTGGTGTATAGGACGACACTCCAGCCAACTGAGCCACCCAGCCAGGGCATGTATTTTGTCTACTATTTTAGCCCTGGCTGGTGTGGCTCAGTGGATTGAGCCCTGGCCTGCGAAACAAAGGGTTGCTGGTTGGACTCCCAGTCAGGGCACATGCCTGGGTTGCAGGCCAGGTCCCCAGTAGGGAGTGTGTGAGGGGCAACCACACATTGATGTTTCCCCTCTCTTTCTCCCTCCCTTCCCCTCTCTAAAAATAAATAAAAATCTTTAAAAAAATCTCCAACTGATAGTGGATTTGTTTATTTCTCCCTTGAATTCTGTCATATTTTGCTTCATAAACAGCCACACTTGATTATGGGTGGTAAATCTTTTTTCCTCTTCACTTTCACGTTTAGGGCTGTCTTTATATTTAAATTGCATTGGTTCCACATTTTTATCTATGTTTCTAATACCTGCCTTTTAATTGGACTGGTTAGTCCATGGTATTTTACATAATTAATGATGTAGTTGCACTGAAGTCTACCACTGCATGGTTTCTTTGTCATTTTTTTCTTCTCTTCCTCATTTTCTGACTTCTTTTGGATTAATGTAAAAAATTTTTAAAAGATTTTATTTATTTATTTTTAGAGAGGGTGAAGGGAGGAAGAGAGAGAGAGAGAGAGAAACATCAGTCAGTTGCCTCTTGCACAACCCCAGCTGGGGACCTGGCCCACAATCCAGGCATGAGACCTGACTGGGAATCAAGCCAACAACCCTTTGGTTCGCAGGCTGGTGCTCAATCCACTTAGCCACACCTGCCAGGGCAAATGTAAAAATTTTTTTGATTGAATTTATTGGGATGGCATTGGTTAATAAAATTATATAGGTTTCAAGTGTCCAATTTGATAGTACATCATTTGTATATTGCATTTTGTATTTACCACCAAAGTCAAATCTTCATTTGACCCCCTTTACTACTAACCCCCTGCCTTTCCTTTTGGCAACCAACGTACTATTTCTGTATCTGAGTTTTTGTTGTTCATTTACTGCTTTCAGTTTTATATCCCACATATGAATGAAATCATAAGGTTCTTGACTTTGTCTTATTTAATGTAATATTTTAAAAAGTTTCTTTTAACTTACCTATTGGCTTCTTACATTTTTATTCATACTGCTTAGGGCTCAACTGTGCATTCTGAAGCTGAGTATTTGTACTTTTCAATCTGGAGTCTTATTAGGAGTTGATTGGAACTTCTCATTCAACTTTTTTTTTTTCCCCAAAATTATATTTTTAGAGAGAGGGGAATGGAGGGTGAAAGAGAGGGAGAGAAACATCGAGTGACTGTCTCTTGAACATCCCCAAATGGAGACTTGGCTTGCAACCCAGGCATGTGCTCTGACTGGGAATCAAACTGGCGACCCTTTGGTTCCCAGGCCAACACTAAGTCCACTGACCCACACCAGCCAGGACTCCTTGTTTTTGAAAAAATTTTTTAATTGATTTTACGGAGAGAAACACTGACTTGTTATTCCACTTACTTATGCATTCATTGGTTGATTCTTGTATGTCCCTGACTGGGGATCTAACTCGCAACCTTGGTGTATCGGGACAATATTCTATGAGCTACCTGTCCAGGGCAACTTTCCTTTTCTTTCCATTTCATTTTTGTAGTTTCATTGTTGTCTTTCATTGATTAGTTTTCTCTTCACCTATAGCTTATGTGCTGTTTAACTGATCTTTTGCACTTTTAGTGACATTTCTAGATGGTCTATGTCATCTTTTTTTTTTTTTTTTAGTTTTGAGTCTTTACTTCCTATCTGCTTAAAATACCTAGCAGGTCAGAGAGGGTGGGAGCAGGTGGTTGTTGCTAGGGGCTAGTGACACACAGACTCTGGAGTCCCAGAGCAGAGCACCTGAACATGAACACCAAAGAAACAGGAGAAGACTAGAGCAGGAGCAGGACTCTGAGTAAAGCCTGCACTGAGAGATGTGGACAGGATAGCTGGATGACCTCCACAGGAGCCCTGAGTGGAGATGGCTTTGGAGCAGGAGAGAGCAGTTAGGGAAATTCAATGTTATTTTCGGTACTTCTGCGCTGCGGTGAGTCATCTTTGTGAAACTCAACCAGAATGCCTGGCCCCAACCCCCTTGGCACACATGATGCCTGACCTCCCGCTACAGGGTGGCCATCCCTAGCTGGGAGGGTCCCTGGAAGGCCTGTGAGTGCAGGCTACGCAGCTGGGTGGCCCTTACCCACCCCCTTGTTTCAGGACTCTGAGGAAACACTGTCCTGCTCTCTTCCCAGTACACCCAGGATTCACCTTGCAGCTGAAGATGCAATTGGGACCAAACAAACCTGACATTCAAGTTCAACACGGCACTTTTGTTGGTTTTTATTTTCTTCATGTTGGTTAAATCTTAAGTTGAGTATAATTTTTTTTATACACAAGAAAATACTTCATGTACCTATGAAATAAGACAGGTAGGGAATGTGTTCAGTGCAAACAAAGTACTCCACCTGTGCAGAGGCAGGGCCATTAGGATTGTCGTTTCAGTCTCATGCCACATGTGGGCCACAGCACAGGAGGGAGCAGGTGGCCAGGCTCTGCAGGGGGGCACTTTTATACTATAAAAATAACTCCACTGGATGAAATGGCAGGGCCACTGGCAGTTCAGCCGCTTCGCCCTCACACAGCAGCACGGCAAGGAAGGGCTCACGGGGCTCCATGATTGCGAATGGCTTGGGTGGGGGGCCCAGGACAGCTGGTGCTCGGTCACCATCCTCAGTAGGGGATGTCGTTCTGATAGTACTGGATCATGTCGTAGGTCCGGCTCCTGGAAGGCCAAGAGTTAAAGGAGGCTATAAGGAGCCCATGCCAGTCTGGCATCCCTCACCTCCATGGCTGCTTCACCCCAACAGCTGCACTTCGGAGTCCCCCCAACTCCCCTCTCTGGAGATGTAAATGCAAAATTGCAGACCCTGTGGCCTCCCTCCAGCCCCTCCTGTGCCTGGGACATTCCCTCCTGCACCAGCAGTCGTGGCTGTGTGGGCCACATTCTGCCTGTTTCCTGCTCAGCCTCCTCGGTGGCCACCTCATGCTCAATGGGCCCGGAATGTGGGCTCAAGTGGATGGCCCTTCCTCAGGTCCCTTGGTCCCGGGGTCTGTCCGTCTGTAGGAGTTGCCCCTGTGCCAGGTGCCACTCTAGACCCTGGCATGTGGCACCCAACTGAGTGATACTGTACTCAGCTGACTACTTCATTTCACCAACAAAACTAATAATCTGAAGAGAACTTCCTCATATTGCCTTCCAAACCTCTCTCTGACTCAGAAATGTTCCCTGCACCCACCCTGAGCCACCTCCCATTTCTCTGCTACTGTGTCAGCAGAACCACATGGCGCTGCTCCTCTGCTGTCACAGCCCAGCCCATGCCCACCTGGCCTTTTCCTGTTCTTGTCAGGACCCACCCGGCACCAGGTCTTCGTCCTCTCAAGTTCCAGCAGTCCCTGTACCTCCCTGGGGCTCCGCCTTCAGAATCTGAACCCACCTTTTCTCACAGGTCCACCATCCATCACAGCAATAGCTGCCTGGCCTGGCCCCACCCCGCCCCTCCGGCCGTTGCTCCTCCCCCGTGCCCGCCTCCCCTTTTCATACGTGGCTCCCGTGGCCTCACAGACTCAGCCCCTGGTGGGCACAGTTTCTGGCCGTTTGGGCCTCTGCCAGGCGTTCCCCTCAGCACATCCCAGCCCCTCTCAACCAGCAGCTGTTACCCTGAGAGAGCTCCTTTCGGGGCATTTGGGAGAGTCTCCCAGAACACCAGCTTGTCACCTGGCCCGTGCATGGTCCCAAACAGGTGCCCAGAGAGCATTTAGATGGGCGACGCAGGAGGGAAGGCAGGAGGGAATCACTTGCCTGTTGCTGAGGAAACAGCTCTGAATGACCTTCATGATGAAGTTCGCAGCCTCTCGCTCAGTCATATTGGGGCTGAACCTGTGCCTGGGGGAGAGGCTGGGTCAGGGCTGCTGTCGCCAGAGTCGCTCCTTCTGGGCTGCCCTTCCCACAAGATGTGCTCTTGCTCACAGACTAACCTTGGCACTTGTAGAGATTTGTTCAGCTGAGGGTCAGGCCCCGGGAATGTTCCCTCCTGGGGACAGTGTTCTGAGGGCCAGGCCTAGCCTAATGTGGGGACACTTCCCAGCTGGCCTAGAGAGCTCTGTTCCATTCCTCAGCACCTCCCAGGCAAAGTGGCCCCAAGGCTCGGGGGAGGATTAGCATGGGGGGTAAATCTCTGGCTGCCTTGATCAACGAAGGGGCTTTTGGGAATGTTCTCAGCTGTGGACATCTTATAAACCTAGTGGTAACAATGCCCCACCCTGGCACCCTGTCTGCTCTGCAGTTCCAAGGACAGCATTTAGCCTCAATAAGAATCACATTTACCCCTACTCAACGGGCTCCCATCCTGGGGGACAAGTGCCCCCCAAAATGGCCTAGTACCTGCCCCGGACCTACTTCAAGAGCTTGATTGTCTGGCCACGGAAGCAGGGCAGGCCCGTGTCCAACATGAGGGTGACCAGAGAGACGACTGCATCCATGTAAGGCCTGGGGAGAGGAGGGAGGGAGGCAGACAGAGGCTGGTGAGTGGGGTGGCCCTGCCCACAGTCCTGTGGCCCCGCTGCTGTCCAACAGCTGCTCACAGCCTGTGCTCACTTGCTGGCTTCCCCCACCTCTCTGCCGCCTTTCATGTCTCATGAGGACAGACCCTGCAGCATCCAGGCTGGGGCTGCACATACCCAACAAACCGAGCAGTCACACTTTGGGCCCTCTGGGTCCTCCAGCCATGGTTCCTGTGCCTAGCAGAAAGTTGCCCTGACCCTCCTTCTCTTCTGGGGCAGTGGGCACCAAGAGATATAGGCTTTGATAAACTCTGGGTTGGAGTCCAAGTGTCCCCATACACTGCTGAGTGGCCTTGGCCACATGACACTCTGAAACCAGGACAGTGAGTGTCTGGCATGCAGCCTGAGGGTGGCAGGTGCTCAGAGAGGAAAGCTCCAGGCCATGGCTGGACTGATGGGCCCCTAGGTCCAGGGCAGGAGAAGACACTGGGGCAGGTGGGTACAGGAGAGGAGGCAGGGAACCAAGGCCTGGGTACACCTGGGCTACCAAGGTGGCCTCTAGCACCTCCCTTGCTCTCTCTGAACCTCAGTCCCTCCATCCATAAAGGGACACGATAAGGCTCCATGGGACATTTTTGTGTCTGGCCTTACTGGATGAGTGGCACCCAGGACGGGTGCCAGGCTGCCCACATTCCTCCCCAGGGCTCACCGCACAGCCAGGTAGCCTCGGACACACATCTCCATGAACCACTTGAAGGGCGTGGCCTCCATCTTGCCTCCCATGATCATTACCATCTCATCTGTCAGCTTGATGTCTGGTTCCCAGCCCAGGTTGCCACCTGGTGAACTTTCAAACATGAAGCCGAAGTCTGCAAAATCCCAAAAGCCATTTGTAATGGGATCAGATGCAAAGCAGATATGAGGGTGTGTTCCAGCCAGGGCTCAGAGCCACCAGCTCCCCACACCCCAGAGCTGGCCACAGGTCACGTTTTCTTAGGGACAGCAGGAGAGCGGCAGGCAGAAGAGGGGAGGAGGGGAAGCGGAGGCAGGAGCCAGGCTGGAGCAGAGAGATGCCAGTGCCTAGGCTGGGTGAGCTTGGCTCTAGTTTCTGACCTCAGAGCTCTCCCTGCCCCATGGCCTTAGCGGTGCCCTCCCCCAGTGCCCTCCTGGTGGCCAACAGCTCAGCTCTCAAAACCAGGCTCGAACCCACCCTGAACCTGACCCTTCCCAGCGGGAGGCCCCAGCACGCCTGCTCCTCTTTGGGGTGCCCTGGGCTCAGGGGTAGAGGAAGAGGAGAAGGGAGGTGCGGGGCCAGCTGACCGATATGGATGATGTGGCCCTTCTTGTCCAGCATGATGTTGCCATTGTGCCTGTCCTTGATTTGCAGCAGGAACAGGAGGAGGCTGTAGGCGGCCATGCTTCGGATGAAGTTGTAGCGTGCCTGTGTGAAGAGGCCTGGTGCTAATGATGGCCCCAAGGGCTGCATCGCCCAGGCCCTGTGGGTGCTCTCCTGGCTCCATGCCTAACACCTGGATGCAGGAGCAGTAGGCCCTTCCCCCCATGTCCATGAATTACTTTCTCCTGGGGAATCAATCTCAAGGGTTCCTTAAATCCTGAGGAAGGTTGCATAGTCCCCTGGTTTTACTGTCTAACATAGGAGGACTCAGAAGAGCAGGAATGAGGGGAAGCAGAGTGCTGGGGGGCAGGGCAGAGTGCAAACAAGCACAGTCTGGGGCTGTCCTGCTGCTCACCTGCTGGAAGGCCAAGGTGGACTCGTCACCATACTGGCGGGTGAAGTAGTCATACATGCCGAAGTCCGTCTGGCGGCCCAGCTGGTCCCGGGAGGTGCAGTCGGGGATGCACTCGATCACCCCACACTAGGGAGGAAGGCCGAGTGCCAGGCCTATGGGCTGACCACTCTTGTCTGAGGCCCGACGGGCAGCTATTTGGGTTCCTGCTGGAACTTACCCCAGGGGCAGTGGCCACCACGCGGTAGGGGAAGACAAAGAGGTCTAGGCCGACCAGTTGGAAGATGTTTTTGAACAGATCGATGATCTGCAGGGCCAGCATGTCCTGGGAACCAAGGAGACACAGTGTAGGGGATCAGCCTCCTCTTGCTCCCATGACCCCTGGAGGCCCTGCCCAGCGAGGGAGGGAGGGAGACCACAGGGAGCAGAGGACTGGAGGGCCTGGCCTCACTGACCATCAGGCTCTGGGCTGAGCTCTGCTGCCTAGTGGGGGGGTGCAAGTAAGAGGCACCAACCTCCAGGGCAGCTTCCTCTGGGTGGCTAGTGGGTGCAGAGCAGGAGGGGGCCCTGGAGAGGCCCTGGGGTTGGAGAAGGCCCTGATTTACTCTGCAGCACTTGAACCAAGTAGAAGCAAAGATTCGTGTTCCTGCGCATGAGGTTAGACTATGAGGCACGCCCAGAGCCTTGTAGAGAGGCAGGCCTGCCTCCCCTAGTCTGGCCTGGCCTTGGCCACTTACCTGTCGGCAGTCGTCTCCCACTTTGAAGATGGCCGCCTGCCAGGAGATCTTCTGGCCATCAGCCTCCTGTGTGGCACCCTGATCCTCAGAGTGTGAGCAGCACCGCAGACCTATGTGTGGTGGGTGGAGGCTGCCTGTTAGCTGAAGGGCAGTGGGAGGCCCTCTGAGGGTGCCAGGGCACACCCTGCCCGCAGCCTGGAAGGATCCTTAGGAATCTTGGGGATTGTTACTCTGAAGCCCTGGGGAGGTCAGTGAGGGCCCAGCAAATGTCTGGGGTCAGCTGGTGGAGTCACAAGGCCCAGGGGCTTTTCCTAGAAACATTTAAACTTAAATGGAACTAAAGACAGAACTTGCTTTTCCTCAGAAGGAACGCAGGTAAGCCTGGAGTCGGCGGTGTGCACTGTGAGCTGGGGGGCAGGGCAGTGTGTCTATACCCTGCGGTGCCCTGGAGGACTTGGCGTCCAGTGTTCAGGTGAGGCCATGGAAGCCACATCTCTGCACTGGCTGGGGCCACACCGCCTGTACTGGGTTGACTATCACCCCCACCAAATTCATGCCCACCCAAAACTACAGAATATGATATTCTTTAAAAAAATTTTTATTCATTGATTTTAGAGAGAGAAATGGAGAGAGAGCAAGAGAGAGAAACATCGATTTGTTGTTCTACTTATTGATGCATTCATTGGCTGATTCTTTTATGTGCCCTGATGGGATTGAACCTGCAGCCTTGGTGAACAAACGATTCAGGATGATGCTCTAACCAACTGAGCTATTCGGCTGGGGAAGAATGTGATTTATTTGGAAAAAAATATTGCATGTGTAAACAAGTTAACGAGGCCACAAGGGATTATGGCAGGCCCTTTACCAGAAGAGGGGCATTTGGCACAGCACAGAGGGAGGAGGCCAAGTGAGGACAGAGACGGGTTGGAGTGATGCAGCTACAGGTCAAGGAATTGAGAGAATTAATTTCCACTGTTGAAGCCACTCAGTCTGTGCTCAACTGCAGGGCACCCTGAGCAAATGAGTACACCTCCCAAAAGCCCTGGCCACTCTGTCTCAAGAAGAGGTCTCTTGGACTGACTTAGGGGCCAACTTTTAGGGGTCTCTGTCACTGCACATAAGCTCTGTGCCATCCCCAAATGAGGGGCCACACTAAGAGTGGATAGATGGCCATCAGCTCTCATGGGGAGCTGGTAACAAACTAAACGTGCTAAAAGAAAGTGGCATTAGTAAGAGGAGACACTTAGATCCCAAATTACATCAGAATTTCTCCACTGACCTTCTTTTTCAAGTTCACTAACTCCGCATCGTTTCACCTTAAATTTAGCCAGATATGGAGCTTTTGCAGCACTGTAAAACAACAGACAGAAGGGCACAGTGATATGGCAAACAGGAAGCCCACGTAGACGCAGCCGAGGGAGGGGCGGCCTTTACCTCTGCATGGGCGTCCCTGACTTGTAGTCGATGTCCAGCACGATGGCCTCAGGGTTGCTGGGCAGGTAGCAGCCTGTGCAGGGAGAGAGGACAAGTCATAGGGAGCCTAAGTGTGACAACGGTGAGGACACAACCCATCTTCAACACTGAATTCTCCTTGCAGAGTCCACCCTGCAGATGGGGTGGCGCACTGGTGCCTCTAGGTCCTCATCTGTGGTACCAGTAACTTCTTATTCCTGGCCATGACTGCTGTCCTCCTTGTGTCTGTGATCTCCCCCTGGTTCCTTCCTGATATCTAACACAGGAGCCACCACCTCCTGGAAGATGCTTCTCCAAGAGGATGCATGGAGCCCCCAGCTTACACCCAGCCCACTGCTCCCGGGGCCCGCATGGCTACCCGGAACTGGTGTGGGGTGGGTCAGTCTCTTGGGGTCCATGTTGGAGCTTCCCGCCCTGCTCTGCTCACCCAGACACCCCCAGTTCTTGGACTCAGCCCACTGACTGTAGTTCCCCACTCTTAGCACGTGTGTCGAGTAGGAGGACAAGCAAAACAGGACTCAGCCCTGTTTCAGGGCCCCTCCCCTTTCTTGGCCAAGGAACTGGCAGTTGCCCTTGGGAAGTGAGCTCCCTGAGTCCCCGGGAGATGGGCTTCATGGAGGTGCCCTGAAACAGGAAGGACTGGGTCTCCTGGGGAGCAGAATGAGGACTTGCTGTGGGGTGCAGATGGGCTGTCCTACCAGGGGAAAGAGGAAAATAAGGACCACACGGTCCTGTCCCCTCTCGCTCACCCTCCTTTACCGCCAGCTCCAGCCTCTCTCACAGATGTAAACTCTACTGCTCTGTTCCAGAGACCTGGCTGGCTCCCCAGTGCCTCCAGGACAAGATCTGGGACAAGCCCCGGCAGCACGGTCTGAGGGGAGCTGGGGGGCTCAAAGAAGAGGGAAATGGAGGGCCCTTGTGGTTGTCAAGCCTTCTCTGAGAAGCTGAGCTGCTGCCTGTGCTGAGCAGGGCAGGGAGCTCAAGAGAACAAGTCAAGGAAAGGTCTAAACTGAGGCTCCCCACCGGCAACCTTGCCGAGGCCAGCTTGGATGCCCAGTGTTTGAAAACACAAGTTTGTACCAATGGTTAAAAGTGGAGAGCTGTGCAGCGAAGCCTGGATTTACATCTTGACTTGAAAAAGCACAGATCTGACCACACTAGACTCAAATTCCTGCACACCAACAGCTGCAGGCACCAGGGTGCAGCTTCCCACCCATGGCACACAAGCTCCCTCATCTCGACAGGTCCTAAGCACTCCTGTGACGCCCCAGCTCCAACCCCATGCCCACCGTCTGTGTGACCTACAATGCTCCTGTTATACTGGGGTTCAGGAATCTTCTAGAATAACAGCTGCTGAAGACATCATAGGCAGCAAGGACAAGAGAGAGTACCCACCAAGAAGCAGCTCTCAGCTTACCAGGGGCAGATTCTGGAGAGGCGCACTCTCTGGGCATCCAGGGCCCAAGCTGGAGTAGGGCCGGCCGCACCGCTTATCTCCATGACTGCCCCACACTCCCCAGGGAGAGAACTGGCCCCAATCCCCCCCGGCCTGCAGGAAGACGCCCATCTCCTTAGCCTCCTGAGGCCACCTGCTCACCAGGCTGTACTTTCACTTCAGACAGAGCCGACAGGCAAGCCTTCTTTCTCTCATCTCCTTTAGGGTAGGGCCTGTGAAACAAGACAGACACGCCGAGTCTCTTGTGGGACAGGCCTGTAGGACTTCTGGGCGACATCCCTGGGCCCCCTCCTGTATGACTGCCCTCAGTTTATCTCTCCCTAGCTCCAGCTCCTCCTGGAGGCCCTGCCAGGCTCAATTTCTTCAGGAGCACAGCAATTCCTGCCCTACATTCCTGAGATGTGAATCAGCTTAACAATGGGAGCTGCAAAGAAGTCTGGTTTTCCTAACTAGGCTCCCTCAGAACTTGGAGAGAGCAGGGGGGCCTCAAACTGTGGGACAGTATCTGGAATGAAACAAAGATATGTTTTCTGAAGTTGGAATGGCCGTTCACTTTGCTATACTCTCAGGAGAGCAGAGATGCCCACCCCTGGCTGCTTATTAGCACTCCTTGCGCAGCTCCCATGAGCCGAGACTGGCAGCCGTGCTGCTTACTTGATGATGGCGGACACGTTGGTGATCTTGTTAAAGAAATCAAATTCCCGCTGATAGAAGTCCTTGGCTGGTCCTGATAGTGAGCCTGTGATCTCCTCTACTAACTGCTCCAGGAGGTCGCCAATGTCAGCTAACAGAGAAGCCAAGAGGGTAAGTTTGCAGCTGAGTCATGAAAAGGTCCCGGAGACTCACACATTTGCCAGACACACAGTCTAGAATGATCCCTGGCACCTCAGCCAGCCATCATCAGAGTGTGGTCTGCAGAGAGTTGGGGGCCCCTGGGACCCTCTCAGCGAACCCCACAGTCAAAATCACACAGAGGATGCTTGCCCGCCTCCGAGCATTGGCGCCTATGGGGCTGTGCACGAGCAGTCTGGCCAGGGCGCGAGTGGTCCTCATGGCCCTGCTTTCACAGCCCTGCTCTAACCGACTGATATTAGTTCATATTGACAGCTAACACCCACAAAAACCAAAGTTCTTTGAGGGTCCCAGTAGTTTTTAAGGGTGTGAGGACGGTTAATAAGTCTCTGAGAACTGCTGCCCTGGGTGGCTGCCTTGTCTCACATGGGATCACCGGGTCAAGCACTGCTTGGGAGAAGGAGCTCAGCCCAGCAGGACGGTCACAGAAGTGCCACGGAGCCACAGGACGGACCAGAAGGAAATATGGAAAGTGAGCTAGCAAAGGCTTTGTGATGGGTGGGGTCCTGCTCCCACTGTGTATTAAAAGTGAGGTGTTCCTGCCAAGTGATGGGAAGCAGAGGGAACTACAGGCTGGAGCAGTGTGGATGATGGAGAGCTCTGGAGGTCTATCAGGGCTCTGGGCAGCTGCAGGTGTTAAAATGGGGGGAGGGGGGAGACCTGAGGGAAGATGACAAAATACTCACGGTCTTTCTGGTGGCCCTCTTCATCCAGATAGATGTTCGTTTTCATGTTCCAGATAAACTGGTGTGCCAGAAGCTGGGATTTGGATGCTGCCCACAGGATATACTCCCGCACATAGCCCATCTGTAGGAAGGCAAGGTCACTGTCAGTCCAGGCTTAGAGCCCTCTCCCATAAGAGAGGCTCTTTCTAACCCAGAGAATATGCATATGGCGCAAGAAGTGAGGCTGAGTGGTTTCCAGCAGTGAGCAAGCTCTCCTGGGCCTGCAATGAGGCCAGGTCAAGCTCTGGCTGGCTGGCTGGAGGGTGGATGGGGCCTCCTGCTGGTGGGATCTGCAATAGAAGCTCGAGTTAGCTTTTGTTTCCTCTGTTCCTTCCCCTGGATTCTAAGAGCCATGACTCTCTCACCAATTTCTGATGTGTCAAGTATGAAGGATAAATAGGCTGGGTACTAAAACTCCTCCGTAAGCTTTCTGTTTAGAACGATGGTCCACAGTGATGCAGGGGTTCCCAGAAAACTCCATCTAACGCACAGATGCTACACGAGTTGACACACTGTGGCCACCATTGTAATGGACCACCCTCCTCCGTCTTAGTCATTTTCCACCACCTATAATACCAGTTTTAATTACCATATCCTAGGTTAAAAAGGCAGTTGGCCTTTCTGGGACACTCCTGGAGGAGTGGCCTTTCCCTCCCTGTGATAGTCTGTGACCCCCTGCCTGGTAAAGTCTTCCTTGGGCAGAAGTCCTCAACTTGGGTGGGTGGGCTTACCAAATAGGTCAAATTTCAAATAACTCATCAGTATGAGTTTCCCAATTCTAACCCAGCAAATGGATCTGAAGACAAATTATGACTATTTAACTTGTAGTGTATTTATGTATAAGTTTGCAGAGTTTCTGGGTTGAACACATGGAGCTGCCTGAGAGCAATGTGCTTGGAAAGCAGAAAAGCTGTGTGTGCTTCCCACATGCCCCTTGCCCTATACGTCTCCTCCATCTGGCTGTTCCTAAGTCATATCCTTTTATTATAAACCTGGTTACATAATCAATTTTGCTAGAACCATGAAAAGGGACTCAATGAAGTAACAAATCGAAGATGATAAGAAAACAGAAACTAAGGCAGCACAGTATTAATAAGGAGGAATCGTCATCAATCACTCTGGACCACAGAGGCTTTGGGAAAGATTATAGCACTTTATTCCTGTGTTTCTTAATCCTTATAATACATGCCTTGCTAGTCAATGTGGTTGAAAGAAAATATATATAAGTTTGCTGTATAATTGTGCATAGGGTGACACAGTTCCAAAGCCAAATTTTACTAAGCTTGGTCACTACCATCCTGTTTGCTCCCTCTCTGGCCATTATTAGTTTTGCTTTATTCTTCTTCCTTTTTTTTCTCAAGAGGGAGAGAAACATCCAATGTGTGAGAGATACATTGACTGGTTGCCTCTTGCATGCCCCTAACTGGGGACCTGGCCCACAACCCAGGCATGTGCCCTGACTGGGAATCAAATCAGCGACCTTTGGGTTTGCAGGTTGGCACTCAATCCACTGAGACACACCAGCCAGGGTTATTCTTCTTTTAATAAAAATATAAGCAGTATTTTCTCCCTCAAGCTTAGACTTAAAAAAGAATTCCTAAAAATGAAAAGACATTCTTGAAACCAATGAAACTAGCTGAATCCTGAGCTGTTGTGACCACCCAGAGAAACAGCATTTCATGTGACTTTAAAATAATCTGACTGTATGTCCCTAGTGTAAAATACACCAAGGACAAAAAGGCAACAAAATCTGACCCAGTTTTCAGCAATCACACTGTGAGTAATAATATTGGTCTTGTTATTTTGAAACTGTTAAATATATATAATAGGATAAAGCAAAAAGGCAGTATGTTAATATTGCCAGGAAACAATAATTTTAGTGTTAAAATACTCACACATAAAATCAAATAAAGTAAAAAAACTTGGCAATTCTACATGTGAATTGGAGATATCAGTATAATCTCACAATGTATTTTTAATTTTTCTAAAAAAAGAGCTCTATCTACAGGAAAGGCCTAGAAACAATGACAGCCCAGTGGCTGTGAGTATGCTTAGCATTCAGATTGTGGTGTCACAATACCATTTCTTGTAAAGTGAACCAGAGTCCTTGGAAAACTGGTGATTCCAGGTCTGAGCCAGGGAAAGGACAAGAAGAGCCTAGAGTATCTTGTCATCCTGGAAAGCAAGAGGGACTAAATAAAAACTAGCAGGCAATCAGGGGTTCCCAGTCATCAGGAAAATGGGCCTCAAAAATAACCGCGGTAGACTGGCGCACATCAAACGCCTCAAATCCATGGATTTATGATATTTTGGAGGAAAAAAGAAAAACTAATTGGTCATCTTTGGATAATGCTAATTAACTCATTATTTTGAAAACTAGGAAATAAAAAAGAAAATAATTGGGAATTTTATGTAAAGTAATAGTCAAACAGAACAAACCACAGCCCACCTGCATCTCCACATGCTGCCGTTACATGCTAACCACAGCCCACTCTGGCCTGCCCCTAAGAGCAAAGACTGGACATATGGTCCACTCGGGGGCGCAGTGTTCTCCAGTGGCCACCACTGTGCTCTCACATGGAAACCCCTGATGTTCTCTCCTGCCTCTTCCTCCTCTGGATTAGCCCTTCTGCTACATCCATATGGAAGCAAACACACTGGAGGGGAGAGAGGGGAAAGGGAGTCGCTACATGGAGGAGAGGTGCATCGTGACAGTACACAGCGCTGGGACCAGTGTAAACGCCCCGGCTTAGTGAACATGGTCCTACACAGTATCAGAATCACCGCCTCAGGGCTGGAAAGCTTTTGACAGCTACCTAGCTAGGGCAAGACTCAGCCTATCAGGAGAGGCTGGCTGTGATTCCAGAAGCCCTTTGGTCTTTGGAACAAGGTGAAGCATCCTGCCAATCCATAGGGAAGAAGTCAGCCCTGGGACACCCCGCCACTGTACTCATAGCTTCTACGGAGACAAGAGCACTGGGAAGTGGCCCACAGGTGGCCTGGTGCTGCAGGGCTCAGCCAGGATGCCGTGGGGAAATGAGGCTGGCACAGGGCATTGGGGAGCAGGATTGGCACCACTGGGGAAGAAGACGCTGCTGGCACACTCAGACACTGGTGCTGCCCTAAGGGGTGTGTAATGTGGGCTCTAGGCTGTGGTTACCCCCACTGTTGTTTTCTGTGCCAGGCCCTGTGCTTGGCATCTTATGTACCTGTGCACTGTTATGGGCTGAACTGTATACCCCCAATTCGTATGCTGGAGTGCTACCTACCTACAGTGCTTCCAAATGGGACTGTATTTGAAAGTGGGCTTTTAACCAGGTGATTAAGTGAAAATGATGTCATTAGTGATAGGCCCTAATTCAATATGACTGGGGTCCTTAATCGGAAGAGAGACACAGAAGGACAACTATGTGAGGACACAGGGAGAAGACTGCCTTCTACAAGCCCAGGAGAAAGGCCTCAGAAGAAACAACCATGGCTGACACCTTGATCTGGGACTTCCAGCCTCCAGCATTGTGCGAAAATACACTTCTGTTGGTTAAGAACCCCCAGTCTGTGATGTTTTGCTACGGAAGCCCTTGCAAGCTAAAACATACATCATCTCATCTAAGTTTCCTCACCCCTTCCCACTGAAGAGATTGAGGGAGTTAGGAAACGTGCTGAGACGCGCAGCCCCACCGCGCCCCCTGCCAACCCAGTGAGAGGGGAACCCAGGCCCGGCTGCCCAGCCTGGGCAAACGGCTGTGAACACTTCTGGAATTCGCTCACTCTGAAGAGTGAGGCTGAGCCTCAGGGTGAGTGGGGGCCTCCTGGCCATGGACACTGGTGACGATCATGGCGGGGATGAGTGTGAGAGGAGCTTGAGGACAACGGTCACAGGTTGGTGGCCCTGCTCCTGATGCACTGCACAGCCTGCAATCCCTGGGATAGGCTGGGGACTACCTGTTCACCAGGCCAGGCATGAGGACTGGATAGCATGTCCTTGTTGCCAAGGGCCCCCTCCCCAGCACCTAGCGCAGTTCTCAGAGTGAAGGGCAGCATGCATAAGGATAGCCTTACCTTGTCATACCTGAGGGCCTGCACGATCTGGGGGATGTAGAACAGGATGGCGTCCTGCAAATGAGGAGGAGAAACGACCATGACCCCAGGGAGGAAGGACAATTCCTTGCCTCTAGGAATGATAAGAACAACTCAACATGGATGGATGCCCCAGGTTCCTCCCCACCCCAACCTGGGACTGGACCTGCTGTCACTCAGCCTACAGGATACTGAGACCCTGGGAAAGGCCAGAAAACAGCAAGAAAAATGTCCAATAGCTCAAGACATGATTGGTGAGAAAAAGCAAAAGGAACAAAGCTCCTGTGCCTATAAGAAAAGAGGGCAGGGCCCACCTGTGTTCACTGCTAGGAGCCTGCTTGGGAACGAGAGCTGGGGTTACAGCAGACTTGTGTGCTGGAGCCACAGTAATTCAGATTCTGGAACCTTCTACTGAGCACCTCTCACTATGCCTGTTATGTGGGGTCACTGGGTGATAAGCCTGCATGGCCACAACTGGAATCAAATTCAAGTAAATTTCCTTTTTTAACTCAAACGTGTATAGTAAAAAAGAACTATGACAAGACACATCTGAATTAGAAACTACATCTATCTTCTATGACTATCTGAATAGAAATGAGAAATGAAAACATGTGCTAAGATGGACCAATATTTACTCAGGCCTATGGTGGGCTTTGAGATAAAGCCCGTCTTTCATCTCTCCACCTAAACACTGTTGGGTACTCCCACGGAGGCCAACTCCAACGGGACCAGGCTTACCGGTGGGAAGGAACGCAGGACTTTCACCCCATACTGTGCTGTGAGAGGATGCGGTGGATACATGCTGGAGAAGTAGGAGAGACCCGTGGGTGGGTCTGCGGGTGCCCAGCACAGCACATGGCTGAGCTCAGGTGCATCGGCATCAATGGTATGCCACGTGACCAGGAACTGGGAAGGTAACAGGGAGATGGTCTGCCTCAGGTAATCCCTGGGGTCCCTCTGAAAATACTCAGCCCCATCCCACATCACAAGGATGGTCCCCAAAAGTGATGATTATAATGCCTTTAAAACATTCTGAAAGTTATATAAAATAGCATAATTTCAACAAGGTTGAACACATTCAGTATTTTTCTGTTGCAAATATAAATGCTTCCTATGAGAAGTAGAGAACACAGGAAATTAGAAAAATCATTATACCACTAAGATCACCAAGTTTTTGTCACATTTCTAGTTGCCAGGCATTTCTGGAGGTCATTCTATTTTTGTGCATTTTGAACCCAGGTCCCAGCATGCGCTACGCTACCTTGATAGCTTCAGGAACGTCACTCACGGCTCCTGGGTCCAACCGAACCAGACGGGTCACTTCACTGCCAATGGCTTCTGTGTTCTTAAACCTACAGCCACAGGGTATGAGTGGGGCAGCCTCATCAGCAGAAGGGGAGCCAGAGAGAGCCCTGAACTGGGGGGATGCAGCTCAGTCTCAAGCGATATCTAAACACACTACACTACTAACACATTGGTAACTCTGAACATAAGTGTTTACAATAAATAGCATTATCATCGGCTATGATGAAATACCAGAACTATCCCAAACAGGAATTATCCTATCTCACCATTCAAGGACGCCTCCCTTTACAGTCCTTGCCTTCAGAACACCCCCTTGTCCTGGCCCCCAAAGGGAACTATCCCTGGGCAAGAAGGCACCTTGGCAAGTGGGAGGGCGGGTGTAAGTTATCAGGTGTGACTGCCCCAGGCTAACACAAGACAGACTTTCTTTTCTTTTTCTTTTCTTTTTCAAAAAGATTTTTAATCTTTATTTTTATAGAGACGGAGAGGGAGGGAGAAAGAGAGGGAGAGAAACATCATTGTGTGGTTGCCTCTTGAGCACCCCACGCTGGGGACCTGGCCCGCAACCCAGGCATGTGCCCTGACTGGGAATCAAACCTGCGACTCTTTGGTTCGCAGTCCAGTGCTCAATCCACTAAGCCACACCAGCCAGGGCAAGACTGACTTTCTATAAACACTGTTAGGCTGTGGTCCTGATCCAGGGGACTGAATTAGAGCCAGAAGGAGGAAGCTGTCAGTAAGCAAGTATGGGCTAACAGGAAAGAAAGGTCCAACCTTGCAAACGTTCACATGGGGGGAATGCATTCCCTCTGGTGGGTTTGAATGCAAAGGACCTGGAAGTCCCTCTCAGCTACCCTCAATCTAAGAATTCTGTCCTTGTAAGAGCTTCCATGGGAGAGTTCACAGTTCCCTTGGCTGATGGTTGCCTCCTCTGAATAGCCTGCTACTGAAGACAACATCCAGGAAGAAACCCAAACCCTTTCCATGTCACCTCCCTGAAGTGGTGGCCTCCATGTGCTTTCTTTCCTCCTTGACTAGGACTGGGGCCCTGAATGGGCTGATGTGACCTCCTTGGGCTCCAGGGAGTCTGTGACGTGAGATCATGGCACAGGAGGGCTGGGTGAAATGCCCACGGTAGAGGACCAGGCCGCTACTATTGCTTCCCTGATTGTCCCTCACAATGACATGTCACACTCCTCCCCAAGAAAGCCCTCCTCCTCTGGCAAGGCCCTTGTCAAGCAGGTGTGACCTGGGCCCACCTGGCTGGCAGCTGCACGGCCAAGTAAGGAGAGATGCTCCAGGCAAGGTTCACATTATCTTTCCACTGCTTCTCACTCAGGCTGATGTATTTGGACCTCCAGTTGGCCACGCTGCTCTCCCCTGCCTGGTCCAGCTCCAGCTCTGGGGCTGACAGTGGGTTGTACCATGTGATGAGACGCTCAATCTCGGTGGCCTTGAGAGATGAGAAAGACACTGATGTGCCTTCTGCATGCGCCCACATGCCAGTCTGTTCCCCTCTTCCCCTGTGCTGTGGGTGCATGGTGAGCGGCGCCTTACCAGCAGGGACAGCAGCAGTGTCCTGCGCTTCATGTAGTATTTGTGCAGCTGGGAGCCCCGGTTGGTTTTCTTGGACATGCCTGGGGAGGAAAGAGGAGCCATGTATGTATGTTCCTTGGAGGTCACCAGCCCACCCTTTGTTTCTAGAACCCAGGGGACGCTGTCTTTCAGCATTCTATCCACCATCCAAGCTGTCAGGATGTGACTCAGACCTGAGGGACCTGTCAGTAAACCTTCAGCTGACCTGATTTCTTGGAGATAGTCGACATGCCGCTGGACAGGGGATAGGTGTTGATCCAGCCTTGTGTGGCCTGTTGGCGAGAGCCGACAGCTATATCCAGATTGCTTCGTGTGTCTTGGTTATCTGCGGGCAAACACATTGTTGCTCCTAGAATGAGGTGTCTGAATATTCACCAGAGATATGGCAACCAGTGGAAAAGTGGGGGGGACACACGGCTGATGATGGCTTTGTAGAACTAACCCAGACATCTGAGGAGTTCTTTAACCATTCTAGATGAAAAGCTTACTAAAATTTATATCTTCCTCCTAGCCTTTAAGATAGAATAAAACAAATGTGGTAGTCATCTTGATGAATGATAGCAGTTATCTGATCTCCAGCACCGTGCTATTAACACAGCAATAACTCGAGGACCTGTGGGGGCAGGTGATAAGGGTTGTTTGCCCCTTGCTAAGTGGAGCCAGGAAGCTGACTTAGGAAATCACTGTGCCTGTTTTTTCATTTTTCTTTCTGCTTCCTGGCAGTCAGGGTGTCAGCTGTGGGTTTGGCTGCAGAAACTCTGCTTCTCACTCTAATTTATGGTGTGTAATCGGCTCCATGCTTAGAGAAACAAGAACATGTTTCCTTTCGGAGGACTGCTGCTTGCTTACACTGTAGCATCCGCCCTGGCTAGCTCCTATTCACTCTCAGAAAATTCTCAGAAACTCAGCTCACATGTTACCTCTTCCAGAACACTGTCCCTGGTTCCCTAACTCCACTGGGCCAAGTGCCTCTCCTTGAGGGGTGCTCCCACGATTCCCTCCTGTTGAAATCACCTGTCAATTTGACTGTGTCCTGCCAATAGGCCTGTCAGATATGCAGTGGGTGCCTGTGAACTGAGCTGGCGCTGGGAGAAGTTAGACGGATGGCACCTGCTCAAAGCCTCCTGTGCTCACTACTCATGCTCCTCAGCTGGAGCTGGAGAAGTGGTGGCCAGGCAGGCTTTTGGCCTTTGGTGACTGTGCAGCATAGCCAAGGCCAGGCCTCAGCTGGGCCCTAAGTGCTCTTCTGGCCTGGCTCCTTCAGGGCCACCCACTGCACACCTCTGTCCTGCAATAGCCCCCACCCCACACCTCAGCTCTGCCCCCCGTGAGCAGTTGCACTGCTCAGAGTCCCCCTCACCTGGGGGAACAAGCTGGCTGGCGGTCAGGTACTTCTTATCTGAGAACATTGCGGTCCAAAATTTAATCATTATGCTTATGTCTTCACGCAGCCTCTTTTCTCCTTGAGTAGGGAATTTCGGGGGACAACTTCAAACAATCACAAGAGGACAAGAGTGAGTACCTGGAGTCAGGGACTAGAAGGCAGCACGTTATGAAGCAGTGAGAGGAGACACCAGTGATATCTGAATGAGAGGTTATCCCAGAGCTTGTCATCAGCAGCAACTATCTTATTAATCTGCACGGGAAAGTGCAATTGTTCTCAGAGACCTCTTGTGACCACCTCCACCACTATTCTCAGCAATGTCACCAGCCTTCGGCCAAACAGTGTGCTTGCGGCAGATTGTGCAACCACAGCTGTCTGCATATAACACCACCACTCACACTTGCAAAGCCCCAGGAGGCAGGTTATTTGCAATTCTTCACGCAATGTCCATTCATATTAATTGGAAAAGGATGCACTTAATCTCTTAAGTCAATTGAACTGAACTGTAGTTCACCTCATAGGGAGGTTAGCTGAGTACACCCACGAAACCGCAAGGCTGAAGATATTCAAATCCAGGGAGGACAAGGTTGCTGAATGACGTTGGTGGCATAAACTAGGCAAACCATTTACTCCTGTGAGTGACTTCCCGGGGTCTGGGACAACCAGAGGCACTGTTTGGGGTGGGCCCGTCACTGGATACTGCGCACAGCACAGCAGGGGTAGTACCTGAAGTAGTCAAAGGCGGTCGAATAGATCTTCTCACGGAGCACGTTGCGAATGGTGGCATTTGGAACCACGTCTGCATGCAGGAGGGACAGTCCCAGGGTCAGCAGTCTAAGAGGGAACCAGGGGTTGAGTCAAAGCCATGCGCAGCCTGGACCAAACCTCCACGGGGTTCGGGTCTATCCTGAAAACCACTGGGCCCTTGAGTTCAGGGCACCTCCCCAGGTGACAGACCTAGATTGCCAGGACTGCAGCACTGGCCAGGGGATCACAGTTCACAGGTTTATTATACCCAAAATGTCTTGGGAAAGGTTCTTCCTTTTTCAAAATAAATTAAATTATTTTCCCCAGGAAAGGTTCTTAAACCTTCACATTTTTTTAAATAAAGATTTTATTTATTTACTTTCTAGAGAGAGGGGAAGGGAGGGAGAAAGAGAGGGAGAGAAACATCAATGTGTGGTTGCCTCTTGCGTGCTGCCTACTGGGGACCTGGCCCACAACCCAGGCATGTGCCCTGGCTGGGAATCAAACCGGCAGGCTGGCGCTCAGTCCACTGAGCCACACCAGCCAGGGCTTAAACCTTCACTTTTGCTGGGGTAAACTGAACAATGTGTGTGTTAATTTCCTTTGGCCATAAGCTTCAGCTGAACAAGCTATCTGCAAACTACTCCCTAGGATGCAGTCACCTACAGGTGCTCTGAAGGAAAAATGTTTAATTTAAGTAAAAAAAAAATTACCAAGGACCTGGTTCTACCAGGTCAGGGGTCCTGAACGAGCATCAGCAGACAGTGCTGGTCTATGACAAGGTTAAGTATGGGAACAGAGGAAGCACCTAATCATTTGTACAGTAATACCATATTGCTAAGTGGATCCTTTTCTAGTAATTCATTCTCATGGCATTTTATAAAGGTATAGGTTGGCGGCAGATTTAAAATTAGGGAAAAAAGAACTAGCCCTTCCTCGCAGTGGTTTGAGAAGCACAGCCCAAGCAGTGCCCAGTGGGCTGTAGGAACATGGGTCTGGAGCTCAGGGGAAGGGCAGACAGAGCTGGCATCACTGGTGGCAGCAGGAAGGGGCATAGGCGAAAGAAGTGGCATACCCTAGTGGGAGGCTCTGTATCTTCCCTCCACCTGACCACTCAGGCACCTGCAGGCCCAGCTCAGATCCCTCCTCACATTAGGCTGGCCTTCCTGTTATGTCCAGAGCACCCCTGGTCATATAGCACCTGGCTTGAGGCCCTCCACCAGGCCATACATCCCAAAGGGAATTATGTGCCCTGCTGTTGTGTGTCTGGTGTTTTACACAGGACTTGGTGTGCAGTTGACATGATCAGAAGTTTTCTGTGGACATCTCAGGGGATAAAGTAACCTGCCCAAAGTCACTGCTATCCCCCCAGCCTGAGCTTGTCACATCACCTAATTTTTACTCACCGCTATGTCACCAGAATAGTGACACCATTGTGCTGCTACCCACCCCCAACCAATTTAGAAAGTTGCTCAACATTTGGCAGAGCCAGGTCCATGAAGGGATCAGCTTCCTGGACACTCCCATGCTGTGGACACTACAGTGTCTGACCTCCCCAGCCCTGAGGGGGGTGGTGGGTCTGGTCATTTGCGAACACACCGGGGGCTCCGTCAGGTTCTAGTGAGTACATGACGAACCATGGGAAACCCCCATGAGAGGGCCCATAGCATCGGCAACTCAGCAACACCACCCACAAGAGGAGGAGAGCCGCTCACTTGAAGCGGGGCCCGATGGCCGCCACGTGCCGGTTCATGCTTCCCTTGGCCCCGCCGATGTTCAGGGACATGGAGCGCTGCAGCAGGCTGGAGAAGATCTCCACTTGGTCAGAGCTGCAGTACTTGGCGATCTCGAACCGCTGCACCAGGAACTGAGGGGGAAGGACAATATGCTGCTGTGCTGGGGCCTGGCCGGTCCACCCCCAGAGCCAGCTCAGCCAGCTGGGGAGGGGCTCTTTGCTCAGGAGGGCAAGTGGTGGTCTGAGGGAAGACGGGAGAAACCAGCAGGAGCCTGGGGAGAATGCTGGGAGTCAATGCCTCCCAGCTAAGACAGTCTTAACCCTGGAGACTCATGCTTGCTGGGCCATGGGTCCCAGGGGGCACCCCCACCCCTGAAGCTAGTGTGAGCGGAGTACAGCTGAGCCTGGTGAGGCAGTGGGGCCCAAGCACATACGTCAATCCAGATGTAGTGAGGGGTCACTTCGGGAGCACAGGGTTTGGGTTGACTCGCTTCTGATGCTGCCAAGGGGTCCGCTTCCTTTATCTCCGCAGAAAAAAGGCCAAACTTCTGCTCCACTGTCATCTGCCAGGCCCCAGCCATCTCCCGCATAAACTGCAGGTACATAATGACTGTTAGTTTCTTGTAAAGCACAGAAAGGTGCTTACTAATTATTTTAAATTATTGAATGAATAGATGCTCACTGAACAAAGTTTAAATAACCAATGAAAGTATGAATTAAAAATAAGTATCACCTATGATCCCACTGCCCACCCAGCCTTTTTTTATTTTTTATTTTTATTTATTTTTTTACCAAGAAGTCCATTCCCAAACTATGGCCAGGCCGCGTTCTGTGTGGTGGTGGCCAGGACTGCTCTGTGACGGCAGACCTCTGACTAGCAAGGGCAGAACTAGATTCAGCTCCAGAACCGCTTCCTTTCTTTACCCCATATGGACCCTGCATGATGCCTTCATGCCACTAAACAGACTGGGGAATAACTGTGGGAGGTGAGTGGAGTCTGCAACTGTCACCAGGCTAGGCAAGGGGTTCTGCAGGGGAACAGCCTCCTCTGTTGGCCTGATCACAGCAGGCAGCTCCTTCAAGGGCATCCAGACCCACCTGCAGAGTGGTGGCAACTGACTTAGTGCCTGCGGTAGATGCCCTGGGTCTCTGCCCAGTATTTATTTCCTCCTTCTTCCTTATGGTTTTGTGTGGGTGGCCAAGTGACCAGTCACAAGTACCCTCACCCAGGCCTCTGCTGGTTGGGGTAGCCACATATTTTCATTTGCACTAATGAGCAAGTGGCATCAACTGGGTGAGGTCCTGGGGAAGGGTACAGCAAGTGGTGCTTGCCTTGGCCCTCTGACCTTCTTTCTGCCTGGAGGCCTAGAAGCCACTTTGAGGCCCTGAGGGTGAGGACAAAGTCCACACACTAAACATGGCAGAGTGCAGACAACAGGCCCAAGATATTGAAAAGCTGCCCATAACACGAGGAGGATGAACCCCTGGTGGTCAAGGCACTGTCCTCGGTTTCTGTTTCCTGCAGAGATATGTGTTACAGTAGATGAAGAAACTGCAGGGCCACCAGGACTGATGAGCCAAAGCTGAGGCTGCACAACAACTCATTTGTTTGAGAAGCACGTCCTGGTCACTGTGTCTGGGCCAGGGTCTTCTAGGCTCTGGGAATAGAGTATGAATAAGACAAACACATCAACCCAGTCTATGGTGGGGCCACAGGTGACAATAGAAGCAAGCTATAGACACTGGACACTGATCTCTTGCTAAGGGAAAAATAACCATGAAGGGGTCTGGAAGAGTGAATGGGGTACATATGTGTGATAATCTAGGTAGGGTGGACAGGAGAAAGCTAAGACAAGCCCTGGAGGAGATGCAGGAGCAAGGCTATCTGAGAAGAGCACTGCCTGAGTGGGAGCAGCACTTGCAGCCAAAAGCAGGAGCACACCCAGAGGGCAGAGGCAGCAGGGATCCCAGTGCACCTACAGCGGGAAAAGCAAAAGGAGCAGAGGGAAATGGAGTTGAGGAGGCAGAGGGGCCTTGAAGGTCCTAGAAACCAGTCTGCTTTTTACTCTGCATGAGTACAAGGTGGCACTAACAGATCTGGGACCCAGGAGTGACCTGATTCAACCTGATGTTTTACTGATTTGCTCTGACTTCACATGAAGGTGCAGAGGGCCCCTTGGGGAAGTAGGGAGGCCAAGGTTTGCCTCCCTAGTCCAGAAGCGAGGTGAAGGAGGCTGGGCCAGGCAGGGGGGCAGTAGGGGTGTGGCAAGTGGTCAGCTTCTGGTAAAAAGTAAATCTGACAGGATTTGCTGAAAATCATTTGTGGGGAGTGTGAAATAGGAAGTCAGAGATGACTGTTAAGAATTTTGTTTTACAAATGGACTTAACTGATATATACAGAACCTTTTCAACCCAAAGTAGCAAAATATACATTCTTTTCAAATGCACATGATACATTTTCAAAGATAGACCACATCACAGGACACAAAACAAGCCTCAACAAATTTAAGAAAATTGAAATCATATCAAGCATTTTCTTAGACCACAAGGGCTTAAAACCAGAAACCAACCTAAAGGAAAAAACTTAAAAATGTTCAAACTCATGAAGACTGAATAGCATGCTATTAAACAATGAATGGGCCAGTAATGAGATCAAAGAAGAAATCAAAAAGTTTCTGGAAACAAATGAAAATGAACATACAACAGTCCCAAACTTATGGGACACAGCGAAGGCAGTCCTGAGAGGGAAGTTCATAGCAATGCAGGCCTACTTAAAAAAGATAGGAATATTTCAAATAAACAACCTAACCCTACATCTACAAGAACTGGAGAAATAACAACAAACAAAGCCCAGAGCGAGTAGAAGGAAGGAAATAATCAAGATCAGAGCAGAACCGAGTGACATAGAGACTAAAAGAACAATTCAAAGGATCAATAAGGCCAGGAGCTGGTTCTTTGAAAAGATAAACATAACTGACAAGCCTGTAAACAGACTTATCAAGAAAAAAAGGGAGAAGACCCAAATAAATAAAATCAGAAATGAAAGAGGAGAAATTACAACTGACAGCACATAAATACAAAGGATTGTAAGAAATTACTATGAACTATATGCCAAGATATTTGAAAACCTGGGTGAAATGGACAAATTTCTAGAAAAATATAATCTTCCAAAGCTGAATGAAGAAGCAGCAGAAAGCCTGAACAGACTGATAACAGCTGGTGAAACTGAAGCAGTAATCAAAAGACTCCCGGCACACGAAAGCCCTGGACCACACAGTTTCAAGGAGAATTTTATAAAACATTTAGGGAAGAGCTAACCCCTGTCCTTCTCAGACTATTCCAAAAACTCTAAGAAGAGGGAAGACTCTCAAATTCTTTTTATGAGGTCAGCATCATCCTAATCCCAAAACCGGAAAAAGACACAACAAAGAAAGAAAACTATAGGCCAATATCGCTGATGAACACTGACGCTAAAATCCTCAACAAAATATTGGCAAACCGCATCCAGAGATGCATTAAAAAGGTCATACGCCATGATCAAGTGGGATTCATCTCAGGGATGCAAGGATGGTATAATATTGGCAAATTGATAAACATAATACATCACATAAACAAAAGAAAAGACAAAAATCACATGATCATATCAACACATGCAGAAAAATCATTTGATAAGTTATAGCACCCATTTATGATAAAAACACTCAACAAAGTGGTAATAAAGGGGGCATACCTCAACATAATAAAGGCCATATGTGAAAAACCTACAGCCAACATCATACTCAACGGGCAAAAACTAAAAGCTTTTCCACTAAGATTGGGAACAAGACAAGATGTCCGCTTTCACCACTTCTATTCAACATAGTATTGGAAGTCCTAGCCACAGCCATCAGACAAGAAAAAGAAATAAAAGGCATCCAAATTGGAAAGGAGGAAGTAAAACTGTCACTGTTTGCAGATGGCATGATAGTCATAGAAAACCCTATAGACTCCACCAAAAAAACTATTCAACCTAAGAAGTGAATTTGGCAAAACAGCAGGATACAAAGTAAATATTCAGAAATCGAAGGCATTTTTGTACACTGACAATGAAATATCAGAATCAGAAATCAGGAAAAAAATTCCCATTTACTACAGCAACAAGAAAAGTAAAGAACCTAGGAATAAATTTAACCAAGGAGGCAAGACCTGTACTCAGAAAACTATACAACATTGAAGAAAGAAATTAAGGAAGACACAAATAAATGGAAGCATATACCGTGTTCATGGATTGGAAGAGTTAACATCATCAAAATGTCCATAATACCCAAAGCAATTTACAGACCCAACACAATCCCTATTAAAACACCAATGACATATTTAACAGATATAGAACAAACATTTCAAAAATTTATATGGAACCATAAATGACCCCAAATAGCTGCAGCAATTTTGAGAAAGAAGAACAAAGTAGGAGGGTTCATAATACCTGATATCAAACTATAAGGCCACTGTAATCAAAAACGGTCTGGTACTGGCATAAGAACAGACATGCAGATCAATGGAACAGAATAGAGAGCCCAGAAATAAACCTATGTCTCCATGGTCAACTGATAATCGACAAAGGGGGTAGAAACATAAAATGGAGTAAAAATAGGCTCTTCAACAAATGTTGTTGGGAGATCCAGACAGCTACACGCAAAAAAATGAAATTCGACCATCAACTTACACAAAAATAAACTCAAGACAGATAAAAGACTTAAATATAAGTTGCAACACCATAAAAGTCCTGGAGGAGAACACAGGCAGGAAAATCTCAGATATTCCACACAGCAATATTTTCACTGATATGTCCCCTAGAGCAAGGGACATAAAGGAAAGAATGAACAAATGGGACTTCATCAAAATAAGAAGCTTTTGCACAGGTAAAGAAAACATCAACAAAATGAAAAGGGAGCCAACCATGTGGGAAAATATAATTTGTCAATGACACCTCAGACAAGGATTTGATCTCCAAAATATATAAAGAACTCACATGACTTCACTCTAGGAAGACAAACAATCCAATGAAAAAATGGGCAAAGGATCTGAATAGACACTTCTCCAAGAAGGACATACACAGGGTACAGAGACATATGAAAGAATACTCAGCATCACTAGCCAGAGAGAGAGATGCAAATTAAAACCACAGTGAGATACCACTTCACACCAGTCAGAATGGCCGTCATAAACAAATCAACAAACAACAAGTACTAGTTAGGATGTGGAGAAAAGGGAACCCTAGTACACTGTTGGTGGGAATGCAGACTGGAGCAGCCGCTGTGGAAAACAGTTTGGAATTTCCTCAAAAAACCAAAAATGGAACTGCCTTTTGTCCCAACAATTCCACTGCTGGGATTATACCCTAAGGATCCTGAAACACCAGTTCAAAAGAACCTATGCACCCCAATGTTCATAGCAGCACAATTTACAATAGCCAAGAATTGAAAGCAACCTAAGGGCCCAACAGTAAATGAGTGGATCAAAAAACTATGGTACATTATGCTATGGAATACTATGCACCAGAAAGAAAGAGTTACTACTCTTTGCAACAGCATGGATGGAACTGGAGAGCATTATACCAAGTGAAATAAGCCAGGCAGTGAAAGACAGACACCATATGATCTCACGTTTAAGTGGAACATAATCAACAAAACAAACAAGCACACAAAATATAACCAGCAACACTGAAATGAAAAACAAACTGATGGTAATCAGAGGGGAGGAGGAAGGGGGATAATGGGGGAAACGACGGGGGAAAGGTCATCAAGGAACATGCATAAAGGACCCATTGACAAAACCAAATGGGGGAAGGATTGAGGGTGGGAGGTAGGGATAGTTGGGGCTGGGGAAAGTAGTGGTGGGAAAATGCTGACAAAACAAAACATAGGAAAAATAGACAGGGAGGTTAAGAATAGTACAGGAAATTGAGAAGCCAAAGAACTGATAGGTACAACCCACAGACATGAACTAAGGGGTAGGGGCATGATGTGATGGGGTGCAGGGCGGAGGGAATAAAAGGGAGAAAAAAAAATTGGACAACTATAACAGTGTAATCAATAAAATATACCCCCCAAAGAATTTTAAAAAAGAAGTTTATCTGAGAAGAAAGAATTATGTTGGCATTTAGAGAGACTGGGATATAAGTAAAGGCCAGCATGGGCCTACTTCATTTATTTTGAGCCATGAACATGAGCACCATACCAAGGAATCAGAGTTCTTTCTACCATAGGGAATGAAGGCCCCAGACCCTCATGAGAAGTATCCTCATACTGAAATAAGATCAACAAGCTCGCTAGCTCTTTATCACCCCAGGAATGCAAAAGATATCAAGACAGTATTAGTGATTATCTCTGAATTTGGGGTCATAATAATTTTTGTTTTTTCATTAGGCTCATATCTTCCAACTTCTCCATAATGAGCAAATAGTTTTTATAACAGATAAAAATAAAAACCAGAATGCAACAATACAAAACACACAGAAATAAAAGTAGAAAGGCCTCATGCGGTGATGCTGGGCTTGGACAGCAGGTCCTTGCAGAGGCAGGGATGGGGAGTGAGAAGAAACAGATGACCTTCAATCCTGAGCTAACAGTAAGAAAGATCTGGAACATATAAATGTATACACATATACCACATAGATCTTCAAACTGTTGAGTGGTGGAAGAAGAAAGCCATGAAGGACTGATTCCCAGAGAGCAGATTTCTCTGTGAAGCAGTGAGCCCTAGCAGCTCATAGGCCAGTGCTGGGTCTGGGTGCAGTGGGTGTATGAGGCCTGCCGAAGGCTGAGTGACCTGAAGCCAGCAGTTACTGGTGATGGCAGGGGCAGAGGGGATAGGTCCCAAGAGTCTGAAAGACCCCAAATGAAACAGCAATTTGCTTGACATAAAAATCCATCCATGACTGATTTTCCTAATTTTGCTGGGGGAAAAAGAATCTAAGTGAAGGTAGAGCGGAAAGCAGTAAAAACCCACACTTCTCGCCAAGACTAGCCCCTTGGGTGGCAGTGATAGTCATTTTAGCTACTTGACATAAGAAAGGCCTACTAATCTCTGGAAAAATAAGTCAGCAGTACTCTTCAGTCTCCACTGGTTTTCTATACGCAATGTCTTAGTATACAATCAGAAATTTTAAAACATTAAAGAAAAGTCAACAGAAACCAACCCACAGATAAGCCTAATACTAGAGCTAACAGACCAGATAAGAGCTTAAAAATTATTATACATATGTTCAAAGATATAAAGAATAGGTGAAGATATAGAGACTCTCACCAGAGCTATACAAACTACATAAAAGAAAAAGAAATTCTAGATCTGAGAATTATATTGGAGATAAAAATATGTAATATGATTCAGTAACAGCATGAATAAGGCAAAAGAAAATATCAGTGAATTGGAAGACAGGTCAATTAAAATGAACCAAAATGAAACACAGAGGGAAAAAAATCAAAATGACAGAAGAGAACATTAATCATTTATGGGATAATGTCAAGTCACCAACATACACATAACTGGAATCCCAAATGGGGATGAGAAAATGGGGGGAAACTTTTTCTTAAAGAAATATTGGCCTAAAACTTTCCAAGTCTGATGAAAACCCCCAAATTTCTAAATTAAAGAAGTTCAATGAATCCCAGTAAGACAATACACAGAAAACCACACCTAGGCACATCATAGTCAAAGTACTAAAAAACAAAAATAAAGGAAAACACCCTAAAATTAGCCAAAAGGGTGGGGGGGCCAACAGCACATACTGAGAAACAATGATAATAACTGCTGACTTCTTCCCAGAAACAATGCAAGCCAACAAACAACAGAAGAAGCATTTAACATGCTAAAAGCAACAAAACAAGGTAAAAACTGTCAACCTAGGATCCTACATCCAGGAAAAATATCCACATGCATAAAAAATGAAGGTGAACTATAGCTGAGAGAATTATTTTTCCAGCAGACTTGTACTACAGGAAATGCCAAAGGAAATTCTTCAGTTTGAAGAGAAAAATTGCAAATTTGGATCTATATAAGAGTGTGAGAAATGGAAAATATTTGAATACATGTATAAATCTTTTTTAAAAACTCTTAGTTTATTTGAAAGGTTTTTGACTTTTACAAAAAATATTATAAGGTGTATAATGTATTTATTAGTAAAAATAATGAAAACAAAACATAAAGGATGACAGGGAGAAAATGAGCATATGTGCTGGCGATGGTACATAACTGCCACTGAAGGATCCTCTGCCTGGCAATAATAGCCACCCCCCAAATAGCAGCTAGCATTTACTGATAGCTCGTTACATGCTGGGCACTGTTCCTAGCTCGCGATGTGAATCAGTCATTTGATCTTCACAACAACTCCATGCCGTAAGTGCCCTTGTTATTATTTTCATTATACAGACAAGGAGCACTGCTCTGGAGTCAGAGCCCTGCAGGCTGCATCATGACTCCCATAGTCCTTCTGCACCCTCTCTGATGAGAGCAGTGCAGGTCAAGCTGAGAACGCAGTGCCCACCTTAGTTCCATCTACAAAGGGTCCAGGAGCCACTGGTTAGCTCAGGGCCCTAGCTTACATCTTCTGAGAGGCAGGGGCAAGTGCCTCTTCCTGTCTAGGCAACTCCCACAAAAGCCAACTGACCCGAAACATTTCCTCAAACTCTGAATGGTGTGCCCAACACAAATTCCATTCAGTTATAAAATAATATGAAGTATTATGAGTACTGCCACCACCACCTGCCTGGAACATACTAATTCCACCTTTGGAAATACTCTAATTTCCCTTGGGGGACAAGAAAAAAAAAACCCACCCCTTTTGACCACTTAACTGATTTTTAAAAAACAGGAAAAACATGTCAAATTCACTGTTACCATGAAAATTAACAGGATCTTTGAAAAATTAAAGCTCTTCTTAGGTGTTCCTTCAATCAGCTGAAAGCGCATACATGACCTGCCCTGTGGGCCCCCTCCAGTAGAAACTTCAGAAATATGGACACAAGGAAGGTTGCTCCTCCCAAAATTGGCAGACCAAGAGCGGTTTCCTTATGGACAAACACAATTCCCAATCCCATGCAATGTTGATAGGCGTTCCAATCTCAAAGCAATGGCTCCCCCTACTGAGATTTGGAAAAATAACAGCTTCTAGGCACCACTGGGATGGTTTTAACATATATCCTCTCTGGTCGCCATGACTGTCCTGTGGTCATTCATTCATATCACACTCTTACACGTAAGGAAACTAAGGTCCCAGAGGGTGAGTGGCTTTCCTTGGAGTCTCCAAGCTCATCAGCTGAGGAGCCAGGACAAGCTTTCTTCATCTCTTCCCCTGCTCCACCCTCAAGGGCAGACCACCACCAGTGTCCTACCGGCACTTCCACTCCGTTTTTGCCAGCCAGCAGCCACTCCCAGCAGGCCAGGGCAGGCTCCATGCCATGCTCATTGAACATCCGGAGGGGACCCCAACACAAATGATGAAGGAGCTGTGGGTCACAATCTAGAACCAAACACACACTGTTCAGAAGCTTTGAACATGGGCTAAACCCACAGCCTCTCAAGGTCAGCAAGACAGTCAGCAAGGGCCGGGCCAACTACAGAGTTTTATTTACTTTCAATCACTGGAGAGGCCATAGAGATCTCTGCTGATTGAGCTCCAGCCCTTTCTTCAGCCAGAACTCCAGTTAACTAAGGATGATGAAAGCCAACATTGGTTTACAAATGAGCCCAGAGGACCGTGGTGCTGGTTCCTTACCTTTGCTGCTGATGAGCATCGCTGTCAGCTTGAACATGGCCTGTGTGTAGAGCTGAGGACTGCCGAGGTCTAGTGCTGTGTTCAGTTCCTGGACCATCATTTTGTTTAGGTCAGATATCTGGCCTGTGGCACTGGAGAATCGAATCATTCCATACACCTACAAGAAGCACGCCATGTCAGCAGAGGCACACGTAACTCGGGTACATGAACGAGACCCTGGCCACCTAACCACGAACAAGGCAGGACTGAAGGATGCTTCACTGTCCCAAACTAGACCTTATAGATGTAGAGAGTGACAGGCTCGTGCCAGCGATGCTACCACTGCTCACAGCTTTTTGGGAACTTCTCTTTCAGAAGTGTGTATTAGTGTTCCCACCATTCTAGATGGTCCTTGAGGGCAGGGATGTGGTCTTGTCATCTCTGTATTCCAGTACAGAGCCTGGAGGCTGACACTCACATAGGGCCACATGAACATGGGTTGAATAAAGTTCCTTCAGAATCAACCAGTGACTCAACAAAATCAGCCTCACTATATTTTAATTTATTGATTTTAGAGGGAGGGAGGGAGAAAAGGAGAGGGGGAGAGGGAGAGGGAGAGGGAGACGGAGAGAGAGAGAGAGAGAGAGAGAGAGAGAGAGAAAGAGAACATCAATTTGTTATCCCTCATTTATGTATTCATTGTTTGATTCTTGCATGTGAGCTGACTGGAGATCAAACCCTCAACCTTGGTGTACTGGGATGATGCTCTGGTCTAACCAACTGAGCTCCCAGCCAGGGCTCATCCTCATTATTTAAAAAATCATATATAATTCCTCCCCTACCCCAAGTACAGACTTCCCACTACCACTGGGAATTCAAAACACATGGGACAGGTGCTCAGAGCTATTCCCAGTGACTGGGAACATTGGGTCAGTGGCAGCTGAGTGGAGCATGGGTCCCACTGCTGGGGCTGATGGGAAAGAACGACTACTAGAATAAGCAAGTTGCAGAGCTCTTGGGAAAGGTGAGCCCCCCCCTATTCAGACAAGGCCATCGATGGACTTTCAGGGACCTCTGAAATGGTGTAGGCTTGCTGCTGTGTTTTGTGGATGAGGAAACTGGGGCTCAGAGGTGAAGCAACTCAGGATAAATTACGGTGTGGTAGAAAAGGCCCTCATGGTGGTCAGATGTGGTTCCCAATCCTGCTCTGCCAGTGTGACTGTGGCAAGTTACTTAATCTTGGGAACCTCAGTTTCTTTATCTGTAAAACTGGAATAATAGTACGTACAGCTACAGCTTACCAACTGCCCCAGATAATGTATGGCACTCAATGAATGTTTGTTACCACTTAAAATAGAATGCTTCAGTGTAGCCAGTGAACTGTGCTGATGGTCCCAGGGCCCCACGCCTTCGAGTCCACCTAAAATGAGTGAGTTCCATATTCACTAGACTCTTTGTTCATTTTCTGTTGGGAAGGAGCTGGCTGACGTCAGAACAAGAGAACACTCTGAAGGGCCCTGGACACAGGGGCAGGAGTACCTCGCCTGCATAGCGGTTGCGCAGATTGAGGGACGCCATGAAGTTGGAGTAATCTTTCTTCACACAGGCTGGGCGCTCGGTGAGCTGAGTTGCCTGCAGACAAATATCAATAATTACTTCAAACCATCACAATGTTTTCGTCATGTTTACCATGGCTAAACCTAAGTCCAATGAAGAAGTTCAGGTCCAACTGAATAAAGAGCCCATAAAGATTCAAAAAATAAAAAAAGTTCAGATGCAGGGCTTATTAAAAATCTTCAGTGCTGATAAGTCAATAAAATGAATTACTTTAGAACACCCTTAATCTGCTATGTCCCATGGAAAAAGTTTTTTAAAAAGTTTTAATATGATAAATTTGTCTGGAAGGCAGTTCCTACTGTAGCTGCATGCTGCCACCCTTACTACTTTCACCCCCAGTGCGAGCAGGCCTCTGCAACCGAGACAATCGCCACATTGCTGTGAAAACCATCTTAGACTGCAATGGAAATGCTGTGAAGTTAATGGTCATGGGATGTCTCCTCTGTAGTAGTGTTAGTGTATAAATGACACTTAAGAGATGGTAGAGGGTGACTGAAGTGAGAGCAGTGAGAGAGCCAGCAAAAGCTACAGGGGCTCTGAAACATCTACTCGCTGCTGATTGTAAAGAGGTACACTGAGTAGAGATGGCCAACCCACAGGATGTGGAAATTATGTGCAAAGCACACATTCCCCTACTTCCTCTGCTTCAGCCTCAGCCCCTACCCCACTTCCCACCCCTCCAGGACGCCAGGTCTCAGTGATGTCCCTCCTTATCTTTGGCTGGTCACGGACCCACCCGGAATCACTGCAGACTGCCAACATTCATCTTCACTTCTCAGTTTCCTTCAGTGCCTTTCACCGCAAACCAACGCGGCCTATCCACTGCCTGACATACAGACACTACTGAGCAAAATGAATTTCTCAGCTGTTGGAGTTTTGAGACTTTTTCTTTGTGGGGCAGATGATGAGGGTCAGGGGAAGAAAGTATAAAGTTTGAGAAAAACCAAAATACAAGCAAGAACAAAAACACACGATTTTCTCATAAAACTTTTTAACTGGATTAAAAAAAAAAAAGGTTGTCTAAAATGGCTTTATGTTTTTTGGAGATAGTATAGCCTTGGCATCAAGCAGGCCTGCATTGGGACCTGGCTCTGCCACTGACCAGCTCCGAGACCGCGGGAGGTCACTTACCCTCCCTGAAATGCAGTATACTCCCCTCTGCAAAACGGGGATAACAGTGTTCTCTCATCAGGCTGTACGGGGGCTCAGTGATGCCCACAGGGCCCTGGGGCAGCAAGTAGCACTTGTGGGCCACAGAGCAGGCCAGCCCCCTCCGTTATGTAACTGTTCTGGCTCACGCGCCCAGTGCATTGAGGGGTGACTGATAGTCTGCAGAAGTTTTCTGACTCAGATCTCTGGGCAGCACAACCTACTGGCCTGAAATCACATTTCAAAAGGGCTCCAAGCACAGTGTGATGGCGAGGTGTCACTTTGGGACCTGCAGACTTCTTTGCTTTCCATGGAGCAGGGGCACCTAGGCCAGGATCTCCAGCATAGCAACAATCAGAACATACAATAAAAAGTATCCTTTTGTCTTTAGCAACAGAAAAGGGAAAACCTAACCAAAATCTAATTTTCTGAGAATAATATTTAAGTCTTTTAGGCAAAATTGATCTCACAAGTCAGCTAACCATAGTCTAGAGAAGGACTACAAGTTCTCAAATGCATTCTTAGTCCGTGAGTCCTGCTTCTGGCTTTTGTCTGTGTCTCAGATGGGTGGAGAGACTCAGGTTGGGGAGCTGAGCCAATGCCACTTGGGCTTGACAGAGCAGGAAGGTCTGGGGGTGGCAGCCTAGCCTCTGCTGCCTGTGTCTGGGATGCTAATGCCTTCAGAGAAAACACAGTAACCTCTAGGTGAGCATTTCGAGGATGATATTAGGTAAACAGACACTGGTTTCCTCTGGCTCTGCTAATGGGTTCCTCCCTTCTTCCCAAGGTCATAGCTGGCCTCCTGCCCCGGTGTTCAGCTGCTGCACCTTGGTCATATGACATTCTTAAAAGATAGGCAGGCAGCCTCCCCACACCCTGCCCCAAGGGAGTTAAGAAACACCAAGGGAGCACTCAGCCACGCTGCACTGGGTCCTGAGGTTGGCTGACACCAAAGCATAGTGCTGCCAGATCACCTGTTCTCAACCCCCTGCTTTGATCCTAGGCACTAATTTAACTCAGAAAGCACTGCTTAGTGGACGTGCTGTCCTCTAAGTTAATCTTGAGCAGAACAAGATATAGCTGAAGACATGTGCATGCAGTTCAGCATCTGCTGAATACAGGACTAACAGGAAGTTGACCAACATTTCAGATCAATGTGACTATGAAATGTTGCTGACTGTGTCTAACAATCATGGATGTGGACTCACAGAAATCCAAATCTGACCTCATTAATGAATCAAGTTTAGATCTCCATCAATCCATATTTTCAAAACAGAAGCACAGTAAGGAAATGCCTGCTTTACTGACCAGCTCTTCCCTGAACCTGGGGATCTCTCACTAGATTCTAATCTACCGACAGACATTTTGAGCGCCCTCATATAGGCAGCCTGTGGGTGCCCAGGTGGCTTTAGTGAAAAGCTACACATCAGCTTTGGCCCTTCCCCCACGCCGGTTCCCATAGCTGAAGGACCTCACTGCTCCCCAGAAGCTCCTTCACGTACCCCAAGAGTTGTGTTCTGCTTGTTGTAGCCGGCAAAGTGAAGAATGCTCTCAGTGGCCATAGCCAGCCCCGTGTGCTGAGACAGTCCCGACACCCAGTTCTGATGTTTGTTTAGGTATTCCTGAAATGGGGAAAAATGCTATTTTAATTTAAAGGTAAAAATAACACTTTATAAACTGAGGTGTAAGGCAGTGAAGCAAACACTGGTTCCAGTGCTGGGTCTGCCCTCTCCTGACTGCTGTGCTACTGTTAGTGAGTGAAAGCCCCTCTCTGGCTGGCTGCTGCTTCCGTTTGAAGGACAAAGCTGGTCCCCAGACCTGCTGGCGCACAGTAAATGTGAAAGGACCACTGATTCCTCAGCACGTCCTTGGGAGCATCTGCTATTTGCCAAGTGCTGGGGAAACAGCTGTAGCGCCCTGGTCCCGCCATTGACAGGCAGGCAGTTCTACAGCCAAGCAGCCCTGCTGTCAAGGCGGAGAAAATGCCTGAGTCTGGTGGAAGGGGGCAAAAGGGCAGAGGCGCGCCTGAAAGAGCCTGGAGGGGTGAAATAGGCCTCCTGCTCTGGGGACCCCAGGGGTGTGCACTGCAGAAGCAGCAAGCACAAGGGGCAAGAAGGTGGGGAAGGGGGTAAGCCCAGGCCAGAGACAGGACAGGTTTAAAAAGCCTTGTATGCTGGGTAAAGGAGTTTAGGGAAAACCATGTAACTCCCCTCAGAAAAATGCAAATGAGCATTTACACACAGAAGCGTGCCAATGGTTTTGGAGAGTTTCTGGAGCCCCAGAAACCTAACCGTGAATCCACGGTGATGGGGGAGTGGCTGATGAGCACATATAGCAGAGAGGTACTGAGCAGATTTGCTGCTGAAACTGGGCTCACACAGACTTTTCAGGGTGGGCTGAGGCTGCAGGCAAGAAACCCAGGTGGGGCGGGGACAGTGAGACCAGGCAGTGAGAGCGGGAGGATGGAGGGCAGGGGATTCAGACAGACAGGACGTGCAGGAGGAGGGACACAGAAGGCCAGAGATGCCTGGTAGACATATCAAGGCCACTTCAAGCCTTTTCATTTTCCATTTCCTCCTTAAGCCAGGCTGAAGTAAATAAACAGGTTTCCCTATTGATCCCTTTTTATCCACTGAACCCACTTAGGAATGCTAGGAAGCTTCCCCACTCTAGACTAAAGCCTTAGGAAATAAGGTCTCTTTCCTTTACATGAACCAAAAGAAATCAGACATTTCCCAAATATGAATAGTTTGAGAAACTACCAGCCTGCAGAATAGTATACAGACAAGATAGCTATAAGTTGTCAAGTTACAGGAGTGGCCTAATTACAAGGCCCAGCTTTGTCAAGCCTTGCTGGTAAGTCTGCCTGATGTAAGCCTCCAACTTTTTCATTCCCCCAATGTCTTCATCCTAACTGCTCCAATGTCTTTGTGGAAGGAGGAACTTTATAGTGACTCCAGGCAAAACCTATCCAGTTCTAGCAAAATGCACTTCCAAACAACTTCCAAGGCACTTGGAGCTAGCTGTTCAACCCTACCTCAATTCCACACCCGCAAGCACTCTGTAACTAGCTTTGTCTTGACAAGTTTTGCTGAGGTAAACTTCATGATCTCCTCTTGACACACCTGCTCTTTGTTAAGTCAGACTTCTTCTAGTGGCATTTTTCTTATCTTTGATTCCTCTTCTTCTTCTTTTTTTTTTTTAAAAAGGTTGTTTGTTTATTTTTAGAGAGAGAGGGGAAGGAGGGAGAAAGAGGGAGAGAAACATCACTGTGTCGTTGCCTCTTGTGTGCCCCCGACAGGGGACCTGGACCGCAATCCAGGCATGTGCCCTGACCAGGAATCGAACTGTGACCCTCTGGTTCTCAGGTCGGCACTCAATTCACTGAGTCACACCAGCCAGGGCTCTTTGATTCCTTTTAAGGTGACTCTTTCCCTTACATGTTGTAGCATCATGTCATTTCTCCTTGAACATCTTCAGAGCAATGGCTTACCGTGTAGTTATTTGCATTTATAAGCCAGTGGTTTGGTCTGAAAGAACTCATATACAACTAGCTACACATGCAGCCCAGATGGACCTTGAACGGGCAGGGGTCCTGATTCAGCTTCAAGATCTTCCCTCCAGCCCCTGCACCCTGCCCTCAGAGCTGCTACTGCTGCTGGCTTGCCAGGCCTCACAGCCCACCATGTCTCCCTCACCCATCTTGCAAGCAGCCCCAAGTCCTGCCACAGACCTGGCATCTCACCTGGTGTGTACAGTCTGGTTCCCTGGGTCCACGTTCCCACAGATCCGATCGCACCTGCCCTCCTCACCCCCAAACAGCACGCTTGCTCCCTAAGGTACTCCTAATGCAGATCATTTTCTGAGGCTTCTATTATTCTCAGGCACTAATGTTTTTGGTCTGTTTATTCATACTAGTGCTGTTTGTATGGTGTTGTGTAAAGCTCTTTGGATAGTGTGAAAGAGCTTACCAAGATTTATTTTGGATGATTTTTAAAAAGTACCTGTAGGTGAGATTTGGTGACCGTAGGGGCCCACTTCATTGCCTCCTGTAGGATCATGCCACAGCGCGCAGCAAAGTCCTTCACGATGCTCTGAAAGAGGGTGTGATCAGCCCAAGGTCAGTGTATCTGGGCTGTCAGAAGACAGCCACCAATATATTGTAGACAGTTATAGCCTAATTGTGTCCCCCCAAATCCATGTTGAAACTCTAACTCCTAGCACTTCAGAATGTAACTGTATTTGGAGACAGGGTGTTTAAGGAGGTGATTAAATTAAAATGTGATCAGCAAGATGGGCCCTAATCCAATAGGACTGGTGTCCTTATAAAAAGAGCAGATGAAGACACAGTTATATACAGAGGGCTGAGCACGTGAGAACACAGAAAGACAGCCAAAAAGAGAGCTTCAGAAGACACCAACACTGCCAACACCTCCAGACTTTCAGCCTCCAGAAATGTGTGAAAATACATCTATGTTGTTTAAGCCATCCAGTCCATGATACTTCGTAATGGCAGCCCCGGCAAACTGATGCAGGGACTGTGCCCTAACACTAAGGGTCCTAGTACAGGGAGTCCACACACATCCTGGTCTGTAATTCTTGTATGAGGCTGTGTGGTAGAACCCACACTCACAGAGCATCACACAGCTACTGTGCAACAAGTCCTGAGTCAGTGACTGAGGAGAAGGAAGGTAAATACCAGGGAGGTAAAAGCCATCACAGGGGCCTCATTAGTGCGTGTGGGGGAACTCCCTGCTTTGGCTGAGGGGCCCTGATGTTTGAAACATAACTAGCCCCAGCCTGAGGGAGCTCCCATCTGAGCTGGGCTTCAATCTGCCACAGTGAGGGCTCTGAGTCAGACCTCAGAGCAGTGAAGCTTGTCTCAAAGTCATGCTTGCGCATATAGCTCTGAGATGCTACAAACTGATAGGCAGCTGAAAACTTGTTTGGCAGCTAAACCAAGAAAAGAGCTGAGAATCAGCACAGCTGAGGGGCAGACAGACCTGGGAGTGATTTCGCACTCATTCATGCTGTGTGCCCATGGCAACTGCTAAATAGGGCCCATACCTCTAGCACCTCAAACTGCTGGGGACTGAATGACATAATGTGCGGAACATGCTGACCCTAACAGACACAGAAGATGGCAGTGAAATGGCCCTTAAGAAGGGGACTGCTCTGGGCCTACCTCTCGGGCTTCATACGTGTCAGGAACAGTGATCCGATAGGGGGCGTCGGGGATGTTGTAGTAAGGCTGGTCCTTGTGAATATCCTGAAAGCACAACAGGGTTCCCTCTTCGAATGGGCTTCCCCAAACTGCCCCTGCTGAGCTGTGCCTCCAGGGACACTGAGTAGCAGAGCATTTGCCTCCCTTCTTCCAACTTGTCCTGTCTGTGACAGGCTTCCAAACTTGATGTGGCTTACTGAGAAAGGCCAGAGTGGGATGTAGGCACCTCGCCCCCAATTAAACCTCTTGTGGCATAAATTAGGCTTAGCAAATGGTGGGCAGGGACACTTACTGCACTCAGCGACAGTGACAGGGTCTGGAGGATGTCCAGCATGGTCTTTAGCACCGTCCCGCTCCATAGCAAGTGGGGAAACCTGTACCAAGAGCCACCTCTTAGAGCCCAGGAGCCAAATCCCCAGTGCACCCACATTCCTTAAAGTGTAGCCTCAGGAGTCTGGGAGTCCCATCTCTGGCTGCCCAGCTGAGGGTGAGAGGAGGTCAGGAGGCTTCCAGGGAACGGTACCCAGTCAGAAATGCTCCCAGGCCCCTGCTAGTTCTACTCCTCAGGGCCAGACACAGGCCCCAGTGATCTGCTTCCAATCTCATTGTCTTGGTTATGCAGTGGCCAGGCAACACTGCCCTATACCCCCAAGATCCTCCTCTTTTATGACCAGGGCTCTCCGATGTTTTCACACCATGGCACAAATAGGAAATGGCAATATTTGCATGACACCCTGCGGGTAAAGAGAAGGCGCTCCTGAATGGGAGGCCCTAGGCTGGGACTCTGTAGTGGCTATAGCAAACTCACTGACATTCTGTGGGAGGCTGTACTGCCCTTTGAAAGTTTTAATTCTGACTCCATTTTTTTCTGGACTGATAATGTAATGATGATCCTTCTCTGACTCCCAAATATAAAGTTTATGCACATGTATACATGTACACACACAGAGCATTAAAAGAAAAATGAGCATACTTATCCACCAGACCAGACAGGTACTTGTCTGCCACCCTCCGTATCCTCTTGTGAATGTGGTTGAAGTTCACCAGGAGAAACTGTGCGTGCCGCTCCAGTTCCTCCTCATTCTCCTTGGTCTTTGCCTGGAGAGTCAGAAGGGACATGTACATTAGATTCCTTCAGTGTGCTGTTGGCAGACATGAGCTGGTTCCCTGACAAGGCTTACTTTATCTGCCATCATGTTCAGGAAGGCGTCAAATACTTTGTCTGCAACGGCAATCACACACTGCATCATCCCTGAAACAAGGAGGGGTTTCCATGGTCAGGAGCATCAACAGAAAGGGACCAACCCCAGCTACTTTCAAATGTTTTGTTTGGACATGATTTTAGACTTACTGAGGAGTTCACATACACACTTCACCCAGCTTTCCAACATTCAATGTTGCATTTGTCAAAACTAAGAATCAGATATTGATACGATACTATTTCCTAAGCTTCAGGCTTTATTTGGATTTCCTCCATTTTCCCACTGGTATCCCTTTTCTGTTCCAGAGCTCAATTCAGGGTGCCGTGTGGCATTCACTTATCATGTCTCCTTGGTCTCCCCCCAATCTCTGTTCATTCCTCAGTCCGTTCTTGTTTTGTATTACTTTGACACTTCTGAAGGAAACAGGTATTTTGTAAGAGGTTTCTCAATTTAGGCTTGTCTGATACTTGCTTATGATTAGATTAAGGTTACAGGATATCAGGGAAAACAGCACAGAGCTTAAGTGCCCTTCTCCTCAACATCATATCAGGGTGCATGTGAAATCAGTACCTCCTATCGCTGAATGGACTTTGATCACTTGGGTGTAGTGGAACCTGCCAGGTTTCCCACCCTCCCATATTTCTCCCTTCCTGTACTCTATTCTTTCTTTCCTTTTTTTTTTTTTTAGATTTTATTTTTAGAGAGAGGGGAAGAGAAAGAGAAAGAGAGGGAGAGAAACATCAATGTGTGGTTGCCTCTCATGTGTGCCCCACTGGGACCAGCACACAACCCAGGCATGTGCCCCATCCAGGAATTGAACTGGCGACCCTTTGATTCATAGGCTGGCACTTAATCCACTGAGCCACACCAGTCAGGGCCCTGTATACTATTCTTAGAAACATGTGAGTCACTGAGTCCAGTCCACACACTGGGAGGGGAATTAAGCACCACCTCCTGAAGGGAATCTGTGGACAAAGTTAAAATCACCACAGTAACTGAGAAATATTTTGGGGAAAGTACTCTGAGATTGTACAGATACCCCATTTCTCTTTAAAATTTTGCCCACGAATTCAGCACCTCTTAGTGGGTTCTGTCCACAACAGTGACAGTACCTCTCATCAGGATTTGCTGTGTTCCTTGTTCTTTCTACTTTTAGTAATTAGAAGACTGTGAGGGATGTTTTCCCCTTTTTTCCCATTAAAAAAAAAATTTCAATCATCTAATCAATATGGATTCATGGATATTTATTTCATCTGTTGGTTTATAATCCAATGCTGTATTTTGTTGTTCAAACTGTTCCAGCTTTAGCCACTTAGAGCTCTTTTAGGTTGGCTCCTGTGTCCTTGTGACATCCCCACATCATTTTTCTTTCTTTTTTTTAGTATGACCTTACTTTCTGGCACAGTGCCCCAGGCTCATCTTATATTTTCCCTACCCCAGTCCTCCCTAGCATCAACCACTTATCCATGGAGCCCTGCTTTCTTTTATTGGAGAATGGTATTTAGAAATCAGTATCTGGGTACTGGGTGTGCTCATTGCTACTGGGGTTCAAAGCAGATTTTAACGAGTAACAGCACACCGTAAGAATCTCTGTGAGAAAGAACTGTATTAAATGCCAACTTGTCCTCCACAATGCTGTCCCACTTATCCAGTGTCTTTAACTAGGATGGCTAAAGGACAGGGTGCAAGGCCAGCAGGACAGAGAGTAGGCAGGTGCTGCACCTCTCCACCTGGGCCCAGCATAAGAGTCTGGAAAATAAAGAGGCATCTCATATGTGTTTGTTATGATGATAAATGGGCCCCAACAGTTCTCAGAAATACAAAAAGTGATTAGTATGACCTGGAAAGATGCCTGAGGGTAAAAAGAGACTGCCTTCTACAGGGTTGGGTTTGGTAGGTGAAATCTGAATTAGGGGGCGTATGTTTAGTGCAATAGTTTTTCATATAGCTCTTTGGAAACTGAAGTTGTAAATTCCTAATAAATAGCAATCAGATAGTGGGTAGACACTAACCATTATCACGTAGTAGCATCTAAGGAGATTTTTACTTTAGAAAAGTCATTCTCTTTTTGCACTGAGGGTTAATTCTAGATCACCAGTGTATTGACTAACTGGGTAGCTAGCAGGTGAGGAGCAGGTTCCTGCCCTCGCCTTCCTGCGCTGCAGGAACACAAGGACGCTTGGCTTACACTTGCACAGAGGTGGGGCCAGCCTTCCCCTTTGGGGGCTGGGAATGTTTTATATAACCTCTCCTGGTCGGTTCTGAAAATTCATGAATAATATGTCTCCAAAGACATTTCCTTCCCATCTCTCATGTTTTAGGAGGGAAAAGGAGGGGGAAAGTAAGCTTAATAGGTACATGTTTATTGGCTTATTTTAAATACCATACTCAGAACAAAAACAAATACTCCATTTGAAATCATATGGAAGAGTACAATGTCTGCGAAGAGCAAATCAGTACAACTTAATTTCCTCTTATGACACAGCAACAGAAAAACAGAACTCAGAAGAGAATGACAGTTAAGATATCTAGCTTCAGAGAGGCACCTGATTGAGTCTGTAGATATTCTCATGAGGAGGATGGTGAAATGTGGTAGGGCTTAGGTCCCTAGGGGCTAGTCTCACCATTTTTTGCTGTTACTTAACTCTTCTTCCTAGAACCAAAGAATTTAGGGTGACCCAACTCTCCAGCACAAAGCTTAGAACACAGTAGCTCCTAAATAACTAACACTGGGTTGATGGATGAGGGGAGTGAACCAACAGCTCAGCCAGTGGTTAATATCTCCACTACAGCCCTAGGTGGTCCTGGGTCACTTGCATAAGACCCTCTGACCGTGAGGCTCCCCTCTCCCATATCCCGCAACCCTAGTGAGAGAGGCTTCCTTTCTTAGAAACTGCCTGCACCTTTCACCCTGGTCTCTTCCAGGCTTCTCTTCCCCCCAATCTTTTCCCTCACTGCCAGCAGAGGAAACTTCCAGAACCTTCACATCGACCTTCCTTGCCAACCCCCGCTGGCTCCCAGATGCAGAAATAAATTCATGGGCCTAATTTCCTGACTGTGATTCAGAAGTGTGAAGTGCTCTGCAAAGGACTTACTGAAAACCTTACACAAAGTGGCATCTCAGAGTCCCTGGGGTGATTTTTTTAAAAACAAGATTTCTTCAAGGCTGACTTTTCAACAAAAGGAAACAATGGTACCAGAAGTATCTGGGGATTAGTTCTCCACTGGTAAGAACAAGTTGGTAGATTCTTCAGTGTGCCAACAGCTTCTGGAGCAGAAAGAACTCACTAATTGTACTTTATTAACACTACATTTATAACTCTTAAGGATTATCAGCATTCCTCGAAATAAGTTACCCACAGTTAATCAATAAAGATTCATGGATCCAGCCTATTAAATTCCCTCAATTATTTAAACACGATTACAAAATTAATCAAATTCTTCTAAGCATTTAATTAATATCTCAGTGTCTCAACTTTTAAACACCTTATAAATCAGCACACAGACCAATACAATGATGCTAAAACTTATCAGTGTCCTTATAGTAAAACTGGTCAAACAGTGCCTATATTATGCATTTAACTTTTTTCCTTTGTTACCTCTATTTTAATATCTCTTATTTTTATTACTCCTCTTCTTCTTTTTTTTTAAAGATTTATTTTATTTTTAGACAGAGGGAAAGGGAGGGAGAAACAGAGGGAGAGAAACATCAATGTGTGGTTGCCTCTCAGGTGCCCCGTAATGGGGACCTGGCCCCACGACCCAGGCATGTGCCCTGACTGGAGAACTGAACTGGTGACCCTTTGGTTCGCAGGCCGACGCTCAATCCACTGAGCTACACCAGCCAGGGCTATTGTTACTACTATTCTTATCTTAGCTTTACCTCACTAGGGTTTTGGTAACTGTAATATTTTTACACTATCTGAGAGTTTCAATTATTTTTCTGTCTAGTCCTCTTAGCTGGGACTGGTTATACCTGAGATCTTCCGTGTATTCACTGTCTGAATACACTTTCCCAGAAATGATGTAGCCCTAAAATCAGATGTGGCCCACAGGTCCTGATCTGCTGCCCCAACATTCTGGTCTGGTCTGATGATGTCACTGGAAATACTCCTCATCTTAAGGGGGATCTCCTCATAACCAGCAGGACGACCAAAGAGCCCCTCACAGTGAGGAATGAAGGCTGTGCCCCACATCAAGCTCTCCATTGGCTAATGGAGCATTTTTAACTGGCTACTTGGTGGGATGCCTTTGCCCATCACCTGCCGTTTCTACCAGGATCCTGTCTGAGACCAGGCGTGAACCTCTTCCCTGGATTGTGCGGCTCTTTCCTGGTCACAAGAGAAACAACTACATGTCTCTACTTCACAAATACTTAATGGAAGAAAAAAATATTTTACACACACAGGCACATACACCCCCTGCCCCCAGTATACATGACTTTCTTTTAAGCAAAAAAATAGAAATATTGTATTCATGTTCAAATTATGATAATTTGTCTAAATTATCATAATTTAGACATCAAAAGGCATAACTGCCCCCGGCAACAACACGCTCCAGGCCCATCAATGACCGTGGAAGGAGCCCAGGATCCTTTCCGCAGAAGACAGTTATTAGGGACTGAAATCTGGGGGCTGGAGCATGCTTCAGCATTGACGCTGGGCGTGAATGATTTTCCTTCTGCTCTTAGGCCTTCTGCAGGAGTGGCAGAGCAACAAAGATATGTATTTTTTAAGGTTGTACATTTTATACTGATCTTTCCAATGTAGTATTCAGCTTCATAAAACGATTTTCTCTACATAGACAGAAAACAGGGAGTAGTATTCCTTTTATATTATCAAAGTTAAGTTCATCATGAGACTACCACAGTAATAAACTTACCAGACTTGTCTTTCTGAATAGCTTTATCCTCAAAGTAGCAGAACATGACCTGGAAGCGGTCAGGATCTGTTGAGCGCAAAACCCTAACAAGGAGAACAGCTTTGAGTAAATTTTGAAAAACCCAGGTTCTCCCTCTCATACACCTGATACTGCCCAGGGATGGTGAGGTTGTGAGGAACAAATGTCTACACCATGTGGGTAGGGACAAATGCTGACGTGTACTTTCTGAAGGGTGATGTCTACCATCTCTCATAACGTTCCCACACTGTTCCAACCAGTAACCCACCACTAGTGATACAACTTAAGGTATACATGCTTAAGGATTATCCTAACAGCATTGGCTGAATGTCCATCAATAGGAAACTTATCAGACAAACAAAAGTACATCATGCTGCCACTGAAATGAGAGACGGCTCTATATGTGCTGCTGCAGAAAAATATCCAAGATGAATTATTAGGTGAAAAGACCAAGATACGGGTTTCTTAAAGGCCTCCATGTACCTGGCTGTACATGCAGGATACATGTGCTTTCATAGGAACAGAAGATTTCTAGAAGGGAAGGTAAGAGACTATCAACAGTGGGCATCTCTGGATTCAGGGTTAGGAAAATGATGCTTGTATTTTTTATCTTTATTAGCTTCTGTATTATCCCAATGTTTTTCTTCTCTTTTTTTACTTTATGTACCTTGAACATTTTTATTTTTAGAGTAAAAAATATCTTTAACCTTGGAGAAAAAGGAAGAGAAAGGAAAGAAAGGCATGCACTTGAACCATGGCTCCTGTGGAGAGCTGTTCAGGGTTTGGGGGGCTCTCCAGGGACAGTGCAGGCACATACACAGGCCAGTGCTCCTCAGTGTCAGTGAGTTAAGCTTTAGAGAGTTAAGCTTCAGTGGGGCAGGCTTGGTGGCTTTAGGCATATGCGGTCTCAAGTGTTCATGTGCACACAATTTAACATAATATCTCACATTTTCTACTGGTTGTTTTAAAGTTCTCCTGATAACTAGTGGCAGGGAATCTAAGCCAGATTCTTGAATAAAGGCTTCAGGATTGCTTCTCTGTGCTAATGGAGTGCTCTTGGGGACTGGCAGGCAGCCCAGGGCTCTGCCAGCCAAGCCAACAGCCTGTCCAGAGAGTCTGTGATCACCATTCATGGGCATACTTCTGGGGAAGTAGGAGACAGCTCTGCCGGCAGGCACATGAGGCTGAGGGGATGTCCTGTGGCCACACATGATAGGATTAAAACCAGGTTTTTCCTGTTTTGGTATGATTTATTTTGTTTTTCTTTGGAAATGTAGTCTTTATTAAAAAAGACTAGAAGGAACTATGCTCACATGCTTTAGGGGATGGTGGTGAGAACCGGGTTTTTTTCTGCTCTACTTATTTCCAAGATTTTACGTAATGTTCTCATATTACTTTTATAACTGAAAAAATTACAATGGAAAAAGAAAACAAAGTCAAAACTCCCCTTAGCTCTCTGGGCCTCTGGGATGAATGAGTTACCAGTTTTCAAATTCTGCTCTGCTGTGGGGTTCGTGGGCTGCCAGAGGCAGGGAGGAGGGGACTGAGCAGGAGCGGGGGGGTGCGGGGGGGCTCACTCCCACTTACCCCAAATAGCCTGAATCTATTTTACATGTTGAGTCTCCAAGTATGATTTCTTTTGCCAGAAGGTTTTGTGGCATCAAATAAAGATTAAAATAGTGGTGTTTTCCAAATATCTCTCCTTTTAAGAATTAATACTTTCTTTTCCGAACCATTTGAGAAAGATACTCTATAATATTCTAAAATAGTCTATCCTGTGACTTAAACAGGCTAAGTGTAATCTGACTTTTTTTGGTGACAGGGACACAAGATTCTGTGGCTCATGTGTTTGGCTGCAGTCCAGCATGCCTCAGCCTTAGCACTGGCAGCCAAAGGCAGCTGAATTCTGAGCATCCTGGCTGCTTCTCCCAGTCTTCATTTACCAGAAGGAGCAAGACCCAGTGCTTAAAGAAATTACATATGTTTCAATCTCAATTAGTAATTATTACCTTGGGCAATTTACTTAACTGCTGTCTCGGTTTCCTCATCTGCAAAATGGGTTTGTAAGAGTGTCTACCTCACAGGCTTGCGGAAGAGCATGTCAGCATACTAAGGCACTCAGCCTACGCTAATACTGATATTGTCATGATGACAGCTACAGGTCATTACAGTTATTATAGCTGTTAGGTCCACTGTGATTGCAGATGCATCCCAAGCTCAGGCCACCTGTGGGATTATTCTGGAGCAGGCACCTTCCCAATTCCTGTTTGTTCTCCACTGTGGTCCCAGAGGCCAGCTCAATACGTGTCTCAGTGAGGGCAGGTTGCTATCGCCCAGTCGACTGGACTGAGCTTGCACCATCTGCTGTGGCTACTCAGAAGCCTATTCCCTACGAGGAGAGGATAATACCAGAGTTTAGACACCTGCGGTGTTATTAGATATAGTGTTTGGTGTTCAGGGAGGAGGAGCACATAAGAAGAGCAAAGGGCGTGTTTTGTTTGTTATTAAGAAAGCTTGCATATCTTGGGAGGGACTGAAAATAGTCTCATGCAAGCTTCATGCCTAGAAGGTACAAAAACATAAATCAGCCCAAATGCAGAGATGCAGAAGGTAAAGGCTTGTTTACCTCATATATTCTAGCCGGTAAACAGATAGCAGATAGGTGGACATGGCGAAGTCCAGCTTGTTGATGAGGGCAGACACTTCAGGGGCAGGATCCAACAGGTTGATGATGGTGCTGCGGAGCTCGCTCAGTTCGGCCTAGAGGGAAATGAACACTTGAGGGCTCACATGGGCACTGGCAGGGAAGATGGCCCTCCCTTAGGAGACACATACACCAACAGCTAATTCTGGCTAATTCGTGTCTTGTTAACAGGTGAAAGGATCTGCTCTCAAGGTTCAAGAGAGCTTAGCAAAAACCCTGTGCTGCACCATCTGTCTTTGGGAGGGTGAGGATCCTTACGGGGGTGACTGTGTCGTTTTTCATGGCCGAGTTATACTGGAGGACAGACCGCAGCGGCTCTTTGCTGGGAAAGGTGAGCAGCGGGGACTTGGTGGCTATTTCACAGACCCCCTCGTACCATTCTTCTGGCCAGAGTCCTGAAAGAGAGTGCATGAGTGAGACAATTGCCCTAGTCGTGAAGCACTGCAGTGGGGTTGATGCTAACAGTTTCTAGGGTCATGGGTCCTTTGTTTAAGCCAATTCTCCCCAAAATGGGGCACAGAAACAAATCTGTTTCCTAATTTGGGCAGGTTTTTCCTAAGCTACGTGGTATTCTCAGAACCCTAAACCACATCTGGGAAGGGTAATATTTGAAATACTTGTAGGAAGCAGCAGTTGCATCGGGCTCATCTTGAATGTGTGTACTTTCATAATTAAGCAGAATTCTACCTCACCATTGTTTTTTCTCGGCACTCTGCCTTCCCTGGAAGAGCAGACATGCCCCTACCTGACCCCTCCACGGCGAATCCCATCAGTACGGAGTAGAGCCAGAAGTCTCGGAAGAGCTTCTGCAACCGTGGCTTCGGTTCCTTGATGGGTGGCAACCGTCGGGTGAGCTGATGTGCCAAGGAAATAGGGAGAAAAGGAGGTTATTTGTTCACGAAACCCTAAAACCTCAGGATGTGAAATCAATCACAGATTCACTCTCTAAGAGAATTCTCTCGGAAGCTGTCAGTTAGATTGACTAGGAAAAGGCACCATGAGCAATGACCGACACTTCTTGGTAACTTCGCTGGTATGTGTTTATTCATTCAGCAAACACTTATTAGCAGCTAATTCACTGGGAGGTGAAAAGCCCCATTCCTACACTTTAAGGTCTTTCTGCCTAATATGGAGGCAGGTGAGCAAGCACAGTGTGGTGGAGTTCCTGGAGAAGGTGTCATGAGTCTCAGAGTTAGCATGCGAGTAAACCTTAGCCAGGCAAAGAAATGAGGGCAGCCTGTCCAGCATCAGGCCCAAAGCCTGGGAATGTGGGGGGCATGGAGTGCTTAGGGGAAGGCAACAAGGAACTGGGGCTAAGGGCTCAGGCGAACAGACGTGATAGGAGAGACAGATTGTGAGAAACCTTGTGGGTTGAGAAGTGGCTTTCACATCTTTTCCAGCAGCCCAACTTTCCAAACAGTTATGTTGGGCAGAATCCCACTGTGTACAACAGGTATAGGCAGAGCTGCATAGATGCAGGAGCGCGGGACTGAAGGCCCGGCACTCCTGCTCCAGACAGCGTCCTGCCTGGTGGGAAGCACGGAGTGGCTCCTCGGGTATGTAAAGTGGTTAAATGTGCACACAATGCCTGCTATACAAGTCAATCCTCACAGAACCCCAGCAGACATGGAGCCCCCATAATCAACCTGCAGTAAAGGGGAATGATGTGCCCGTACTTATGAGTGAGCACCAAGTACAGATCAGACCATGGGCCAGGGACACAGAAGTGGGACAGATGATAATCCCTATTGCAGAGTGGGGGGTAGGGACGACAGTGAGATGGGCACCTTCACACATGGCTCATGGGATTATAAATTGGTACAACACTTTCTGGAAAGTTATTTGGTAATACACATCAAAATTGTAAATATCCCCATTTTACCTAAAATCTCATCACTAGGAATCTATCAAAAAAAAAAAAAATCTAACTTATTACTATTTGTGAAGATGGATGTTAACTAGCCTTATTGTTATGATCATTTTGCAACATATACAAATATCAAATCATTATGTTATACACCTAAAACTAATATGTCAATTATATCTCAATTTTTAAAAAAATCTGTTTTAGGCATAAAAATGTAACTTTGTCATAACAGCAAAATAAACAGAAAAACACTACTGGAAAGGGGCATTTAAATAAATTACTGTACAAGAATAATAACGGTTTCATGACATCAATGTAACCTGGCAGCCAAGGAGAGTGGACTGGAATGAACATGCATGAACAATGACGGCTTCACGGTACTAGTCAGTGGGGGTGGTAGACACCATCAAGTGGGCATGTGTAATGTGTGGCACTGCATTCAAAATGGCTGAGTGAGCAATGAATCTGCATCAAATTTTGCGGTTAGCTTGAACATTCCTTTGTGCAAACTATTCAGGTGATTCAGAAGGCTGCGGCTTATGGGCGACTGGTGATTTTGGCAGTTTCATCACTACAATGCGCCTGCTCATGCATCACATCTCATGGAGAGTTTTCTGACGAAACGGCAAATCACCCAGGTGACTCAGCCCCTCTATAGCCCAAATTTGGCACCCTGCAACTTCTGGCTTTTCCCAAAACTGAAATCACCTTTAAAAGGGAAGGGATTTCAGACCATTGATGAGATTCAGGAAAATATGACAGGGCTGCTGATGGCGATTGGGAGAACTGTGTGAGGTCCCAAGGTGCCTACTCTGAAGGGGACTGAGGTGTCATTGTCCTAAGTACAATGTTTCTTTTATCTTTTTTTAAAAAATATTTTATTTATTTTTTTTAGAGAGAGGGGAAAGGAAAAAGACGGAGAGAAACATTGATCGGTTGACTCTCACACGCCTCCAACCAGGGACATGGCATACAACCCAGGCAAGTGCCCTGACTAGGAATGGAACCAGTGAACTTTTGGTTTGCGGATCGGAATTCAACCCACTAAGCCATACCAGCCAGAGCTGTTTCTTATATCTTGTATCTTCTTCAATAAATGTCTCTATTTTTCATATTATATGGCTGGATACCTTCTGGACAGACCTCGCATTTTAATAATGGCTGGATTTTTTCTGCACAGGCCTCGTATAGCTAACTATGAGACAAGCCTTGGAACTGGAAAGAAAGCAGTGGAGTATGCATGACAGGAGGTACTGCTTTACAACAAGTGCTAAAAACCACACACCTCTCATGGGGAACAGATCCAGAATGCCAAAAGTGTCATTAAGCGTTGAAATTCAGCTTTTTCAATAGTGGGTTACATGATCAGAAATCTAGATATGCGGAAAACATTACTGGCTACTAGTTTAATAATAACAAAGGTAATAAAAACCCACAGAAAAAAGTTCCAACAAAGAAGTATATAAAATAAAAATAAAAGCTTTCCACCTGCCTCCTATTTCCAATGTTAAAAGTTGACTGTGTCTCCTTCCAGATCTTTTCTGTGAGTAAACTATGTTTTGTGAAAGTGATAATAACCAACATAGACTGAGCACGAATCTCATTCTCTCTCTTCACTTCTCACTGAGCTCACAAAAGGATGGGGACACCGGCCTACCTGGCAGCCATGTCAGCCCTGGAGACCAGGGCAAAGTCAGATGCTGCGATCATTCTAGGAGGAAAATTTACAGTTGGAGGGTAGACGAGTGGCCTCTACTTTCACGGAAGCAATACAGCTACTCCCACTGAAGTAACTTAGCCCCAGAGCCCTGAAGAGTATCTCTATAATGTAGTTGCTTTGGTGAGACTGCTCCCATCAGTTCATGACAGTCATGCATTCAAAACATCAGCTACATCAGAACTGGGGCTGCGGAGTCACAAGTCACTCAACAGTAATCAAAGACAATTTGAGGGGTTTGTGCTGACAAAGCTAGTTGAGTGGTGTTTGATTTGGGACATATTTACTTTGGAAGATACGCAACAACAGCCCAGCACCAAAGTTCACTTTGAAACTGTGCTGATGACCTTGGCTGGTTTCATCTCTGCAATACCACTTCTCAGAAGCACAGAGGTAAGTTTGGTTTCTAATATTTCTGCTGATTACAAATTCTTATTGGAGGTTAGGGATGGACAACTGGTGTACTTCTCTATCAAACCACAAATTCAAAGCTTTCTATACTATGTTACAAATGGAGAAATGATTTTATTTTTTAATCTGCCTATTATAAAATTTTGTCAGTTACATTATTGGGACAATTGACGAAATTAAGAACAGGAATAGGCCGGGACAAGGTTGTACCTATGTTAAGTTATTTGAATTGGATAACTGTACTGTGATGACATATAAGAATATCCTTGTTCTTAGGCATTTTTCCCTGAAAGATTAGAATTAAAAGTTAGAGGGACATGATATAAGTGACCTACTCTCAAATGGTCCAGACAAAAAAAGGAATGTGTGTGCCTGTGTGTGTATACATACACATACAGATGGGAGAGAGAAAAACAGACTGATGAAACCACTGTTCCAAAACAGAAAATCTGGAGGAGGGGTACACAGGTGTTGTTCTACATGCTGTTCTTTGAACTTTTCTGGAAGTTTGAAGTTATTTCAAAATTAAAGGTTTTAAAAACTGTAGGCAGTTACTCCTCTCCCATTATACCTGTCCTGTTTGGGCCTGGAGATAACGGCCATGAGGAACAAGGGTGCCCCAGTGTTATGCTCTGATGCATAACCAAAAAGCTCAACCTCACTTCATGTAAACACCATGAGAAAGTGCCTTATGAAATTACCAGGAAAACAAACTTAAGATGATTTACCTTTAAAAAATAATGGTTCTCTTCAAAGATAGTAATCTGGACTTGAATACAACCTAGTGAAAGTTTTAAAGTATCTTATGTAATTCTTGTTATACTACATTGAAAAACAATAGGAAGATTGACTGTTGAGATCTTTAGTTTCAAGTCATAGGAAATATCAGACATATTTCTGATATTTCCTTCCTCTGATAAGGGAATAATGAAAACTGTTTTTGGCTTTTCATCATATAATGCAGGGACAGGGTTTAAGAAGCTTCGAAATATACCATTATTTTTCCATGTATAATGTGCTCCTGTGTATAGTATGCACTCATGTTTTTGGTCCAAGCTTCCAGGAAAAAAATGTTTTGTTTTAATTTTAAAAATTCAATTATTTATTTATTTATATTTAGAAACAAAACCAATTATCGTATTCTAGGGTATTATTTTGCATACAGATATCATTATTGCTTTCTAGAGTTATATTTTTAACATATAAGCATAAATAAAAGAATTAAAAACATTTATATAGATATGGAACTAGTATTACCATGTAAAATGCACATCTTCATTTTTCCCTCAAAAATCTGGGCAAAAAATGAGCATTATACACGGCAAACTATGGTACTATCTGAACACAGGATAAAAACATGAATGTCTTCACCTCTGTCCCCCTATCTAGTCTCACATTCCTCTTCCCAAATTCTTATTTATTCAAGTTGGGTTTATTTTTTAACCTACTTTTATCTGAGAAGGATACTTTCCAGTGTAGCCTAGTAAGGATTCTTTCACCAAGTCACTTACTTCCTTTCTAACTTTTAAAAGTGTATTACCATCAATACCTACGCCCAATTCTATCTGGGAACTGGGTGCAGTTCTGCTTGCAGCCACACACGCTAGAAACCGTTTTTAGTGGCAGGTTACAGGTATGGCACTGCAGCCTCGGCTAGACTTGGGGGTGGGAAGTACATGAAAAAACAGACATTTTCAAAGCCAGAAACTATATGACTTTCCCTCTCCAAAACATACAATTCAAAAGCCTCTCAGTTGTGCATAGATAACAGTCGAACTGGTCATTTTAACTGTGCTGTAGGGGAAGCCCCAAGGAGGGTGCCTAAGGGTATGGATACCAGTCCTGGTGCTCGAGGGCAAAGAGGAAGAGGGCTCAATGAGGGGTATGTGTGTTGGGGAGGTGGGGTTCAATCAACTTGGTTGCAATCTAGCCACAGCTACAGGCTCAGTATCCTGATATGCAAAATGCTGGTAGGACTAAGTAACGCTGACAAAGTTCCTTGTACAGAGCCTGGCGTCCAACGGAGGCTGCACCAAGAGTCACTGCCATTGTCAACACCAACAAACTGAGAGCATTTCAAGTGGGTATACATACAGTAAGCCCCATCTTCAGGTTGAGTAAGTCCAACTATTTACTTAATAGGAGCAGTAATTCTTATCTGGCCTTGACTGGAAGCAGATATTCTGTTCTTCAAATATCTACCAGGAGATGGGAACACACACACAGCAAACTTAATAAGTCACAACTTCTCTTTCTGGGGTAATCAGAAGTTGAGATAATTTAAGATTGTACAGCATTACAAACAGTGTCACTATCATGGGAAAATACAGAAGCATCAAATAACAGCTCACCTAGCCAGGATGCAATAAATAACCAGGAAGTGAGGAAGAGAAAAGGCAAAGACATGTGGCAGGCAGTGGATGAGTAGATAAAAGACAGGCTTACCAAAGGGTATGTATTAGAACTGACTCTCCTGGTACTCCTACTCCCACTGCAGGAGGTAGAGCTGCACCCCAGACTCGCATTGCACCCCCCACCTGCTTTGGTAGTGTCCCTATGATAGCCCTTGACTCTGACCCTAGTACACATCTGACCCCACCCCTGCTGCTGGTGAGCCCCTTGGTGGGGAAGACCTTTATGACTCTAGTTCCTAATATGTTGTGTGAAGGTAGGAAATAAAGTTAAGTGCCCACACACAATGTTAGTATCTGTTTATATTCACCAGATGCTCTTAAAAGTCCATAATCCTAAAATGGTTAAAGACTGGCATTCTCAGGGCATCTTCCTGGGTCAAAGCCACAGAGACTTGCCACCTGAGCACAGCAGAGATGGGATGGGGTCTGCTAGGCTGCCTCTCACATGTCATGTTTTCCCTCTCAGCTTTAGCTCTGCCAAAATGAAATGCCCGTTCCAACCCTTCATTGTTTCTCTCATAATAACATCCGTGTATGGGCACAACGGCCTGGTGGATGAGCCTGAGAAAGGAGGGAAAGGTTCTAAGTCTGTGGATCCCCAATGGGGGCAGTTAAAAAGCAAAAACCTAAGCATGCCCCTTCTCCCTGCTGACTTCCACAAGGAAAACACGGTCACCAATGACTGGATCACAGAGGGGGAGGAGGACGAGGATTATTTAGATCTGGAGAAGTTGTTCAGTGAAGATGATGACTACATTGACATCATCGACGTGGTTTTGCCGACAGATTCAGAGGCCAGTACTGGGAACATCCTTCAGCTCTTCCATGGCAAGAGCCGGATTCAGCGTCTTAACATCCTCAATGCAAAGTTCGCTTTTAACCTTTACCGAGCACTGAGGGAACAGACCAGTACTTCTGACAACATCTTCATAGCCCCCGTGGGCATTTCTACTGCCATGGGTATGATTTCCTTGGGCCTAAAGGGGGAGACTCATGAACAAGTGCACTCAATTTTGCATTTTAAAGACTTTGTCAATGCCAGCAGCAAGTATGAGATCATGACCATTCATAATCTCTTCCGTAAACTGACTCATCGCCTCTTCAGGAGGAATTTTGGGTACACGCTGAGATCAGTCAATGACCTTTACATCCAGAAGCAATTTCCAATCCTGAATGACTTCAAGACTAAAGTAAAAGAATACTACTTTGCTGAGGCCCAAGCAGCTGATTTCTCAGACCCTGCCTTCGTATCAAAAACCAATAACCACATTCTGAAGCTCACCAAGGGCCTCATTAAAGATGCTCTGGAGAATATAGACCCAGCCACTCAGATGATGATTTTAAACTGCATCTACTTCAAAGGTAATAGTTTTATGTTTCTCAAAGCAAAGTTGCAACTTACTCTTTTAGTACACATGCAGGTGGACTGAATGCCAAGAACTGTATTCTAGCTCTGACTTATCCAGGAAACCAAGACACAAGGTCAGCTCACAGAGACAGGGAAGGTCGTGATGAAGTGATAGTGGGAGGTGAAACTTACTTGAGCCCTAACTTTGCACTTTACACTCACTGAATCCTCACAACCTTGTGAGATTGTTGTTGTCATTAGCACCTATATTTTATAAATGGGGCTACTAGGGGTACACAGAAGTAAAATGACACTCCAAGTGCACAGCTAGGTTGTCGCAGGCAGGCCATCTTTAGCACTTTGTTAAACTGGAAAAAATAATACAAAAATCTTTTTAGTATTTGGCCATCCTGGATTTTTTTGTTCCCTTTCCCAATTATCAGTAAGTAGGAATATGAACAAAAAGCTGGTGAAAATTGTTTAGCTTGAGTAACTGGCAGTAATACCTACAACTCTTTTTGGGACACTTCTGTACTAATGGGCAGGTGTAGGGGCAAATAAACTATTATTTCTAGAGCAACTCTTCTAGGCCAGGCACCCAAACACTTTTTAAAGAGGTTACTCCCCCCCTTACTATACACACACAAGACCCCTGGAACCCTAGAAATTAATGGGTATAGACTTGTAAAATCCAGGCCTTTCTTTTAAAATGCCCTCGACTGGGACCTGAACAAGCAACCTATATTTCACTCTATGAGCCTAGAGAGCTGGAGGGCAGACACAGGAATGAGTCAGTATCACAATTGGTCACTGTGACAAAAACCAATTTCCGCTCTGCTGCCAAGAATTAGCAGGCACCATGGCCTGGGAGGCCACGCTTCCTGGGTAGGTAGCTACAGTGTAATTTACAACAGTTCAGAGAGGCAAACGACTAAGATCTCTCTTGGCTGCTGCTGTGGTGCCAGTGCCCCTCAATGAGCCAATACACTGCTTTGTGCCTATGCCAAGGCCTCCCAACAGCTGTGCCAGGCAGGTACTCTGCCAGATGGGCAAAGGAGGGCTAAAGAAACCAAGACCACAGGAATGAGCTGACTCCCCACAACAGTCAAGCACAGCTCTGTCCTTGTGGCAGGTGGAACCAAGGTTTGTGACAGACGTAGAGACACACGTGTTATATAGGTATCCCCAACTTTCCAAAAGTTACCATTTCCCTTTTACTAAAGAGCAACATTAGTATAGCAACACCTTTTTTTGTAAAAGTGAAAATACTCTTTGGATTTCTTTCAGTTAAGAAAAACGGGTACTCTTCACTTTCTACCATTCTGGCTTACAAAAGGTTTCACAGGACTTCCCTATGTTTAGATAGTGGAAGAAACCTATATATATGATGAACACAGACATATTCTATTACTGGCTAGTAATACAAGTTTTAGAAGTGATCAAATTGCACTCTGAGTCTTGGCTTCACCATCTCTTATTTGTGTGGCCTCAGGTAAGTCACTCACTGTCTCTGTGACTCAGTTTCCTCACTTTTATTATGGAGATAACACCTACTGACAGGGCCGCGGCTGGCACTGCAAGAGAGAGTTATGCCACACTTTAGCCCAGTGCATGGCATGTAGCAAGGTCCCAATAAACCTGGATGAGAAAAAAATGTAGATTCCAATATTATATATTATGTATATTGCTAGTAACATTTATTTTACTTCCATAAGTGATTAAATTCTGTTTAGGAATGACTTTAGAACAGGCATCTGGACACCAAAGCCCTTGGCCCTACCAGGCTGTGGGGAACCTCTGGGCCCCGACAGCCTCCGCACTAGGCTGGCTGGGTCTTGAAGGGCAGGCAGACACACAGCGGCAAGCCTCCCTACCAGAAAGGGACTGGAGAAACAGCTAGGGCGGTCGGTTTACAGTATCCTGAACTTACTAACCAGTGTCTCACCAAAGTGTAAAAGTGGCAAACAATACATGCTTCTTTCTTCCGTCATATTGGAACAGTAACTTAATTTAGTCCTGAATATCAGAAGGATGAAATGCTAGTAACACTCAGTCTTTCATGGATGCTTATCAAAGGAGAGGAGAGTCTAAAAGAGTAATTTTAATCTCTTCCAGATTTGTTACTAATTTGATTTTAATTTCAAATGTTATAACCACTTTATAAAGCACAATAAAACATTGTGTTTACATGGGCTTTTCGTGTTGAGGCTGGGCCTCAACATGAAGTCCAAGGAAAGAATCCCAGGAGACACAAAACAGCTCCATCAGAACTGGAAGAGCAGTGATTCTCAACCAGGGAAAAATTCTGCTCCCAGGGCAAATGCCAGGAGACATTTCTGGCTGTCACAGCCTGGGACAGAAAGGGAAGCACTCCTAGTGCCTAGAGACAGTTTCAGAAGTTAGGTCAGGGCTGCTGCTAACCATCCTACAATGTACAGGGTCGCTACCCATCACAGAGAATTGCCTCTGTCAATAGCGCTGCAAAGCTGTGGGCAGAGGCTGGCTCAGGGAGGAGGAGACCTAGGTACAAATTAGAAGCAGGAGATGTTTAAATTTCCTCCAAAGGAACCTCCTGCTTTTCTCATCCAGTTGATTTACTCACCAGCTGGAAACCTTGAAAAAGTTGCTTCATTATGTGCTTGTTGCCTCATTTGTAAAATGGGACTAATAATAAAAAGCACCCATCTCCATATGGTTGCTAGAGGAGAAAATGAGGTAATATAGGAAAGGTGCTAAGAAGAATGCCTGACGCGTCACCAGTTCTCTAACTGTCAGGCACCCATTATTACCAGCTACTAGCATCTTGGAGCTAAATTAGTCTTTTCTTCTTCGATACACAGAGTGACACCCAAATCTAAAATGAAGATCCTGATAGCAGTGTTGCATCACCAATGCGTCTTGCTAGTTCTTACAGAATTGCAGAATATCAGGGATAAAAGCCATCAAAACAGATCTGCCATGAGCTCAAAACTACATGTTTTACAGATGAACAAGTAGAGACCCAGGCAAGTTAGGTGTCTTGCTAGGGTCAATTAGTTATTGTCAGAATCTAACCCAGAATCTACTCCAGTCTATTTATTTTCTCCATCATTATCATGCTTCCTACAAGTGTGTTAGTGTTCGGCCTTAGAATCCTCTAAAACAGTGGTTCTCAAAGCGTGGTTTGCAGACCAGGAGCATCAGCATCACTTGGGAACTTGTTAGAAATGCAAGTTCTTGGTCCAAACCAGACTTTTGGGATCAGAAACTCTGAGGGTGGGATCTACAATCCAAATAAGCCCTAAAGGGGCTTCTGATGCATGTTTACATGTGAAGACCACTGCTCTAAAAGAACATTTTCATGAAAGCCCTGTTCCTGTTGACTTCACAGGATCCTGGGTGAATAAATTCCCAATGGAAATGACCCACAACCACAACTTCCGGCTGAATGAGCGAGAGGTGGTCAAGGTTTCCATGATGCAGACCAAGGGTAACTTCCTGGCGGCAAATGACCAGGAGCTGGACTGTGACGTCCTGCAGCTGGAGTATGTGGGGGGCATCAGCATGCTAATTGTGGTCCCACACAAGCTGTCTGGAATGAAGACCCTCGAGACACAGCTGACACCCCAAGTGGTGGAGAGATGGCAGAAAAGCATGACAAACAGGTATTTCAGGTTGAGTGTTTGTTCTTGTGATTTCCAGGACCCCGAGGGAGTCCAGGAATACTGGAACTTTGGTCATTTTAAGAAAAAGGGAGAAGTCTGTATAAATACCCAAGAACTGCCACACTGGGCCACTCTGTTAATTCATCCCAAATTTCTTGTTTGGTGAGAGGCAATCAGACCATCTGTGAGAAACTCATCTGCTCTCCATAATTGCAGAAGTTAGGGTCAGGTGACTCAGAGCCAGCTTAGAAACAATCCTGGCTCTGTCATGTACTTGCCTTGTGGCTCTGAGCCCTGGCTTTGTCATCCAAAAAGTGGCACGATCCCATAACTTTCCAGGGCCATTGAGGGAAATAAATAGGAAAGCAATGTCAAGCATCCCTCATAGTGCCTGGAACCTGGGAGGTGTCCAATAAAGATATCTCCCCTTCCCCCACCCAAGAAATCCTGAGGTCCTCTTAACTCATTAAGGACATGTCATTCATGATTTTCCTCTATTATTATTTATTACTCCATAGTCAAAACTACAGGTTTAAAACACTAAAATTGTTATTGGATCATAGCAGAAAATAGAGAAGTTACTTTCTGTTTCATGGGATACTGGCTAGGCCCATATTAAGAGGTAAATCTAGTGTGGATCTCCTTTCAGGACAAGAATACAATAAACTAAGAAGCCGGCTCATAGAGGAAGGTATTTGCCCAGGTAGCCAATTAGTTAATCAAGCCTTGACAATTTTTCCTTAAATATGTCCTCTCTGTGCTTGCCTCCTTTCTAAAGACACTACCCACGGCCTTCTACCCTGAGCCTACGAAGGCCTAACCAGCTGGTCTGTTTCCACTCCTCAGTTCACCCAGACACTGGCCACCAGAACAGCATCCCCTCAACACCAGCTGCCCCCCCTCTTCTCATAAACTCGCTGTGGATCCCCATCTGCAGGATTCAGCCCAGCTTCTTGGCCTGCTCTGCTCCCCTCCTCCACCCCAGCTAGACCACAGCCTCACACTCCCTATAGGTGTTTGCTCATGCAGTAAGACCCCTCCCCCCAAATCTCTCAAGTAGTGTGCAGCCTTCTAGACAACAGAAAATCCCTTCTCCACATCCCCTCTTGGATGGCTCCAGTAGTTAGATCTCTTCTAGTTGGTCAGACATTAACATACTATCTTTATGTTTTCACTGCTTCACATGAAAGGTCTTGGACTACCAAACAAAAGCAAGCTCTTGAGAAGGGGAATAGCATCCAACATTTCTTTATGCCTGTGAAGGCTGGAATTGCCCCCAAAGGCACTATTGTTGCTGTTTATCCAGTTGAGGACTATATGAGTTGAGGAAAGAAATGAGAAGGCTTAGCACTGTCTGGTATATAAAGGGTTCTTTTATAAAACACACTGACCTTAATTAAACAAAATAAGAAATGGCTGAAATTAGGGACCCAAACAGAATTACTTTAGATGTCTTCTCAAACCATAAACCAATAGCAGTTTTGCTGCTGACCTGGAAGACAGGACACGAACCACATAGTATAGAGGAAATGCCTACAATAAGATGGTCTTTCCAAAATCCTCAACTGACAGTACTGGGATATGTTAATAAGTACTGTGTCAATTCTGTGGTAAATGTACAACTCCTGGGTGCATGTAAAGAAAAAACATTCTTTCGTAACTTGTGGTTCATAAAACTGGTCTCCCTTTCATTCTCTGACCAGAACTCGAGAGGTACTCTTGCCCAAATTCAAGCTGGAGAAGAACTACAACCTGGTGGAAGCCCTGCAGTCAATGGGGGTCACAGCACTGTTTGATAAAAACAGCAACATGACAGGAATCTCAGACCACAGGATCACCATTGATCTGGTAACCTCTCCCCTCTGCACGATCCCCAGATCCCCAGGGTCTTCCCCCAGTCCTTCTGCCTGGCCCTGACTTCACATGTTAGGGGAGCTGGGTCTGCTCTCCCTGAGTCAGGAAACAGCCTGGGGCTCAGCCCCATTCCTGCTGACACCAGAGAGAGGATGTGTGTACTCCACTCTGAAATAGCTACTCCCAGCTGAATCATGGAAGACCTGTTAAATACATGCAGAGACACTGCACTGCCTGCACAATGAACTTAACACACAGATGACAGCCACTCTGCAAAAAAGGGAGAACACTAGTCCAAATACTGTGCAGCTCCAGGCCCCATCCTTCTGGCAGTGCATCCCAGAGTGTAAGAAGGACATGGTCCCTGCAGCATCTCTGTCTTGCCTCACAGACTGCTAGTACCGTGACCATCAGCAAGAATGATTATGATGCTAGAGTTTAAAGATTTGTATTTAAACAACATGGCCTCTAAGCACAATTACCATACCTGACAGGAAATTAGAAAGCATTTCAAGGGTCACTCCGACCAGCTGTGGTCTGTGCCTTGTATGTGGACTTTCAACCCATCCCCTGAATGAGATGTGGCTCCACCATATATTCTATTCCTCTATGTGCCAACTGACAAAATCTAACAACTTTCCTTTCCATTTTGAAACAGTTCAAGCACCAAGGTACCATCACAGTGAACGAGGAGGGCACCCAAGCTGCTGCTGTTACCACGGTGGGGTTCATGCCGTTGACAACCCAAGTCCGTTTCACTGTTGACCGCCCCTTCCTGTTCCTCGTCTATGAGCATCGTACCAGCTGCCTGCTCTTCATGGGGAGAGTTGCCAACCCCGCCAAGTCTTAAAGGTGGAGGTCTGGGTATCTCAAGTTTTGGGGGAACTCTGTAATTCTGTTTCCATTCTAACAATGAGAACAGAGATGTTTGGCATCACACCCTTTGTGGTTTATGAAATTGAGGCCTACATGAGAGAAGAAATTTAGCAACTGAGGAGCTTGCTGGAATCAATTCTGCATAGTGAACAATGCTGTCAGTTCACAGAAGTTAATGTACCTGTAGCGTGTCAGCTGTTACCGAGAGGGTGTCAGCAACACACAGACCAGCTTACCTCCCTGGGCACTTCCTTCCCTTGTAGTCCCCATCCTTGAACATCTGGCTCTATTACTCAAAGCCTTTCTCAACCAGGGCTCCTCATCTAAACACAGAACACAGAAATGAGCAGCATGACTAATTTCTCACCTTTCTCAAGGACGGTGCACAGCTGGCACCATTCCTGATGCCCAGGAGAGAAGCCACCTTTTGATATTCAAGGGGTGCCCTGGGCATTAGGGCTCAATTCTAGCAAAGACCCAACCTTCTGAACTGATGCTGCCATCTGTACTCCTGCTGTCACCTCACTGCTGCCCAGAGGACAATATGTACACATGGCCTTGCCACCTATCCTAGAGATAAATAAATATCGCCACTTTTATTGTGTATCTGTTATAATTCTAATTTTTGAAGCTCAAATAACCAAGAAAGGCCAAATTCGAAATAGCCGATATCCCCAGAAATGACAGAGGTTGAGAAAAAGTCACTTGAGTTCTCTGGTGACTCATGTGCAGGCCACGTTCTCGGGTGAGTATTGCTAAATCCTGGGGCAGGGATGCTGTGCGTGGGGCTGCACGGGGGATTCCCGAAATGCCAGTCTTTTTTTTTTTGTCTTTTTAAAAAGATTTTATTAATTTTTAAAGTATATTTTATCGATTATGCTATTATAGTTGTCCAATTTCTTTGTTTCTCCCCTCTATCCCCCTCCACCCTGCACTACCCTCCCTTCCAGCATGCCACCCCCTTAGCTCATGTCCATGGGTTGTACACATAAGTTCTTTGGTTTTTCCATTTCCTATGCTATTCTTAACCTTCCTCTGTCTATTTTCTGCCTACCAATGATGCTTCTTATTCCCTGTACCTTTTCCCCCCATTCTCTCTCCAATGATAAGCCTCCATGTGATCTACATTTGTGATTCTGTTCCTGTTCTAGTTGTTTGCTTAGCTGTTTTTCTTTTAAGGTTCAGTTGTTGATAGTTGTGAATTTGTTGTCATTTTACCGTTCATAGTTTTGGTCTTCTTTTTCTTAGATAAGGCCCTTTAACATGAAATGCCAGTCTTTACGTGGGGCACATTTCAGCTTTCATCTCTGGACACTGGGAGACTCTCTCAGTCTCCAGTCTAGTTTGTGTTCCTGTCTAGTTTGATAAAGCGAACAACATCTGAGGAATACATTTCTGGATTCTTCACTACCTGGGTAAGCCTCAAAGAGGCTGCTCAGAATTCAAGAGCACTGGGGATGATGGGCAGTGCCAGGGAGAGCATGACAAGCATTATGCATGCGGCTGTCCAACTGTGACCTCCACAGGCCAGCTGTCTCTTTGCAGAGGAGCAAGATCTGCCAAGAGACCACTGCAGTGAGTGGGGGGTCCAGGTTGTGCTGACTCCAGGGTCATGAGTGGAGTCTTGTCCCAGAGGGCCTCTGACCCAATGAGACCAATACCAGTCAGGGGGACAGCAAAAGGGGAGCACTTAGTACTCCTCGATGTAGGGGGCACTGTGATAGGTGTGCCCTGGGTTATCACACACTGACCCGGACAGGTTCGAAAAATTATCGCCTCCTTTCTGCAGCTGAAGAAAACAACTAAAGCTCACATAGGTAAAGTGATCTGCCCCAGGCCCTGCTTTTCACTGCTAACCCTCTCTGCCTGCTCCCTTCCCAACTTCCTGCACCAGGATCTGCCTCTGCCTCTGTCTCTGTCTACTGACCAGTACAGGGTTGAGATCAATCTTTCCTTGTCACACCCTCGTCACCTCTAAGTGAAAACCTGAGGCTTCTACGGACCCCCTCCTTGAATTCCTTCTCCAGTTTGCTTCAGTACTGTTCTTTTCTGGTGCTTGTCCTATATTTCTCACCTTGCTGCTGGTTCCTCCTGCTCCTCCTATTCCTACATGTAGCTACCTCGAAAAACTCTGCTTAGCCTTCTGTCATGTCTGTCTCCTATTCAACCTCTGCTGGCGCCAGCCCAGGCTCCTCTATGACCCTGCATCTGCACAGGTCAAAGCCCTCCACTCTGCATGCTTTCCATTCACTTATATCCACTCAGAATGCCCTTGGATCCCCTCTTTCTGAAACTAGCTGATCCATTTTCCAAGGCAGTAGAGTATTAATTCAGAGGACAGACCCTGGGCCAAGCTGCCTGGGTTCGAATCAGATCTGATATGTAGTAGCTGTGGAACTCGGAGGCAAGCTCTGAGGAGAGTTTCCCCATCTGTAAAGTGGGGATCATAACGGTATGTACCTTGCAGGGTTGTTGGGAGGATTAAGTGAGTTGATGTCTGGGAGGAATTCAGATCTGTGCTTGGGTTAACAAGAGCTAAATAAGGACTTCCTGTGACTATATCTTCATCTGAGATAGCGTCTAGCCCAGGGGTTTCTAACAGGCAGGACTTGGCTGAGTTTCTCCCACTTAACTTTCTAAGGTGAAATGCTAACCCTTGTGAACAGACGATTTTTTTTTTTTGGAGGGAAAGGAAATAGCTTTCAGAGCGGTTCATGATCTAAAAATTGTAAGTCCACAAACTTCATTTTACAGGCACTGAGAAAACAAGTAACCTGCTACTAGTAGCACAGGGTAACTAGCTCTAAGTCAAGGTCACAAATGTTTTTCAAGCAGGAGGAACATGTTATTAAATCACTATTTCTTGACAATGGAGCAATCAGCCCTCTAAGCAATAGATAACTTTAAAAATGCTTAATTAATGAGCTAGACACCAAGAGAAGCAAGTCAGCCAGTGATATTTCTGAAGAAATATTAGTCATGAAGTTGCAGGACAAAGATCACCAAACCTAAGCAAGAAGGAACCTCAGAGATCACAAGATCCAGCCTCCAGTGACTCCCTCCAGGTTCCCAAGGTCACTGATAAGTAAGTGAACAGCTGCATTAGTACTGACACCCTGGCTTCCAGCTCCAAATCCACTGATGCTTCCACTGAACAAAGTAATATGAGATACTTTGTTATCAAAAGATCCAAAACAGAGAGTCTTTTTCTTAAAAAACAAAAACAAAAACACTTTGGAAATTAGCTTCTCCTAGTAGGTCCAAGGGGTAACTAGAAAACAAATTCAAGCACCCATGATCTCTGTGCACTTTGTTGTGCAACAGAATCAAATATTTGTTTCCTCCCCCATAATATAACCATTAACTTTTGTTAAAACTACAATACTTATTCTGTTCATGCAAAAGGTCACTGCAGTAGAGAAAACAGTCATATTTTAAGTATGTTCTAGCCTATCATTGCTAACATCTATGCCTACACTGACTCGGCCAGAACTTCAGAGCGTCACCTCCGTCTTTTTGAGAAGCTCTACTTACTGGCAGAGCAGGTGTAGAGACGTAGAGATGCTCATCCAGGATCCCACATGCGGGATCAGAGGTTCAACCCTGGTCCTTATGACCCTATCCAACCTCACCAGTCATCACTCCCCAGAAGTGCTAAATGCCTCCTCTAGATTTGTGTTATTAATTTATTAAATTCTAAATGACAACAGCTAAACATGTTTAAAACTTCATGAGCACATGGGTCATAGAGTTCTGGTGTACACTGATGTGAGTGTCACCTAAAGCTTGCTCCCTGTCTGCCAAAACCTGCTCTCCTGTGATGCCTGCCACCTGGCCCTTCTCCCCTTCAACACACCGAGAGAGTATCATGGACTTTATACTTCTCCCTCCAGGTCAAACAAAGGGTCCATGTGCAATGACACTGCCTAAACACAATTGCACACTAGTTAATATTAAGTATAAAGTGAAAAAAATTATGTTTTAAAAAATTAACCAATGAGGGTGTGGAAGAAAAATACTGTGGCAGAAAGAGTCCCAGTCTCAAAGAGCTATGGGAAAACACCTGCTCACAGCTACGATCGTAGTAAGGTTTCCAAGGGAATGTGCAAAGTCATCATCACGATACAGGCCCCAACCCCATGTCTCCTCAAGCACGTTGAGGAAGAGGAGAATGTGCTTACATAGATGTGACAGGCGAACAACAGACTCTGCTTCCCTTCCTGAACGAGCCACTTACTGGAGGGAGGGACAGGAAAGAAAAGGACAGGCAGAAGGAGAGGAACTGGAAACAGAATGCTCCACAAAATGCAACGTGTCATCTTAAGGGTGAAGAATGATAACCAGTCAGTTACTATTTTTTATCCATCTTGCCCAGCTAAAATTAAACCTCTGAAAAGTCCCCAGATTCAGAATAAGGAACAGCCAGACTGCAGTAAGTACAGAAAGTGCTTCGTGGAGATCAGAGAGGTGCCTCTCCATATCTGCTTGCCTGATCTCTATTGCCTGCGTTACCACAGCAGCTCAGATGTCAACCCCTCTGGTGTTCATGTAAAGGGACACACATGTAGATGCTCAAGACTCAAACTACTAGGAGTGGGGTCAGGTGGGAAGAAACTGTAAGGTAGAAGAAAGGGCTTAACTAGAAGGTGGGCCTGGCTTAGGACTGGCAGTTGGGAATGACTGAGAAAGAGAAAACAACTTTTATAAAAACCATTTAAGAAGTGGCTGCAGGTTGGGACAGAAAAAGATGGAGACGGGCTCTCTACCAGGCAGTGCTATAGCAGGGGACAGGGCCTGTACCACAAGCTGCCCGCCACAGTGGTAAGTGGGGCTATGCCCCAAAGTGTGCTGGACCCCCCATGCCAAAAATGTCCTCCAGGGGACACTGAGAGCTGTAGCTTTAAGGCCTGAGGACCAACCAGAAGCTTAAGGCCTCCTTTTGCAGAAAGGGGCTCAGGAGGACTTAAAAGCAGGTGCCCACCTGTATGAGACGCACCACAGCAGAATGTGAGACGCAGGAGGAACCCAGAGCCAGACCATGACCTAAGAGCCACGCAAGATGGAACTAAAGTGGGTTCCCTGCTCAAGGATGGTCAGGAAGGGCTTAGAGAAAGGGAGTAAGGTGGTGTGTACACTGTGGCACATACCTATGAGACAGTCACGGAAGAGCTGGTGGTAACTAAAACAGTCACATCTACAGAATGACTGGCACCTCAAAACAGTATTTTTCTAAGGAGTTTGCAGTGTATCACTGTGCAACACTCAAAACATGAGCACAATATCTGGAGTTTGAAACCACTCAATCAATGAATACTTACCACAGCTATTACAGGAATGAGTACGCCCAAGTTCCCTGCACTGCTAGAAGCCTAGGAAAGAACAGAGTTGAGTCAATGATAAGCATGTGCTTATTAAAAAATTAAAAAAAAAAGACATAAGGTTGTATAAAGATGGAATTCCTTAATCTAAAAGAAGTGATGAGAGCCCTGGCTGGGTGGCTTAATTGGTTGGAGTGCTGTCCCATACACCAAAAGGTTGCGGGTTCAATCCCGGGTCAGGCACATATGGGAGGCCAATGATCAATGTTTCCCTCTCACTTCAGTGTTTCTCTATCTCTCTCCCTCCTTACATCCCTTCCTTCCTCTCCCTAAAATCGATAAACATATCCTTGGGTAAGGATAAAAAAAAAGTGATTAGGGGTAAATACAGAAAGAGAGATGTATAAAGATGCCCATCCAGCATAATTTTAATAGCAGAACAACTTAACTGTCAAGCAGTAGAATGATTATCATAAATCATAGCACCTCTGCATGATTAAATATCACTCACTGTGAAAATGGCAACTTTCTGAAAGCTACTTATTCACCTTGGAAAGCTCCCAAAAAATGTCAAATGAAAAAAAAATCAAGATTTAAGAGTATACTATGAATTAGCAATAACTCAATTATATAAAATAAACCTTAATGAGGTGAAATAAATACTCAATATATTTGCATAACAAATTTAGAAGGAAGTCAGTCAAAATGCTAACAATGATTATATCTGAGTAGAGGAATTATGGGAACTTATTATTTCTAGGTTTCTGTATCTTTTCTACAACAAACATATTCTTTCTAAGGAAAAATTTAGGGGTTACTTAAAAAAAACTAAATAAAAGGGAAGTTCCCTGGCCAGACATCAATGTGGCTAAACTATGGTACACATTGATTAGTCAAATTATGGAAGCATGTGCCCAAGCGCATTCAGTTTATTGTCCATAATTATAAAACAGTAGCAGGTAAGGGTGTGGAGCACACACTGCATGCTAGGCACCGTTCCAAGTGCTTCATACCAATCAACTGTAGCAGTGCATCAATAAATACTTGCCTATTCACACTGCATGATCAGGAAACAGAAACTATTTGCAAAGAATAGAATTCACAGCTTTGTACCCAGGGACCACCACATTGCCCTGGGCACAAACCCCATCCCCAGCCCATGAGGGCAGGCAGAAGGGAACGGCCCACAGGTCCCAGGGGTGTCCTTGCGGCCACTGAGGTACAATTTCCAGTGGGGAAGAGGAGAATGGCTCCAGACACGCCCCTCAGGCAGGTTACAGCATTTGCTTTCTCAGTACCGAGTGCCTCTTCGCCTCATCAGAGCTGCCTCCTCAACCTGAGGCCAAAGGCCGAAGGCCCCCTGGACACAATGGATGGCCTTGTATCTTGTGCATCGCAATGGGCCTAGCAGTGTGCCACCCAGGTGACTTGACAAGTTAGTCACCCAGATCAGTGGTGGGAGCTGGCAGAGCAAGGCTGAATGACAGCAAAGGGCCTTCAGATCCCTTTTTGCACTAGTTACTCACTCTCAGCCCCGATCTCCACACAGAGGGCTCCTTCTCATGCGGTTTCCCACTCAGCTGTCATCTCCTCAGGCCTCGGCAGCCCTCACCACACGGCCCCGTTTTGCTTCCGCCACCTCCTCCCACTAGGCCCACAGGAGCAGGCACCTCGTCTACTTACTTCCATAACCCTGGTTACTAGAACAAGGGCTGGGAAACTGCAGTCTGTGGCCAAATCTGACCCACCACCTATTCTCAGAAATAATGTTTCATGAGAGCACAACCACTCCTGACCATTTATTCAACAGCTATGGTTGCTGTGTTATGCTACTATGACAGAGCTAAGTAGTTTCAATAGACTGAATGGATCACAACACCTAAAACATCTACGATCTGGCCTTTTACAGAAAATGTGGGTTGACCTCTGCCCTAGGCACACAGTGGGTAAATAGTGACTGTCTAGAGAAGAGGAAGGAGGGGCGCAGAGTGGAGAGGAGACAAACGAGGAAGAAGGTGGAAATGTGATAACAGGGACTGGTACACACATGACTTGTCAAAGGGGAGGTGATGGAGTAAGAGGCTTAACCTGCCTCAACCTCTCCGATCTGTCTCTCTGGGTGTTGGAGACCTGACATGTCTCTCCCTGTAGACCTGCCTCCCTTGGACAGCCTGAGATTAGGCCAAATCTGGCCTTCTTGTATTGTCATCGTGTTCTGCTGACAGCCTCCAACCCCCTTGCTTCTTGCACTCATCAGATGTACGAGAAGGGAGAAACGGGGTTGGGATTAATAAGTTGTCTACTGTCACCTTATCACCCTAGACTGGGAGAGGAGGCAGCCATGAGATGGATGCTGTCTGACAAGGAAGTCACTTTCTCCCCTACCCCTGCCAGCACCCCTGAGAAAGAATCTTACTCCTTTTGTTCTTGCACTACATCAGATGTGTTTAAATTTTTTAACAAAAAAAGCACCATATGCCAACCAAGATGGCATTTAGGACACAGCCCTGGCCAACAGGGGAACACACTGGGCCACCTTCCTACCTTCAGGGCAGGCCCCTTCTCGCTGGCCCTCTCGCTGGCACGCTTTCCCTCCAGCCCCAGCTGCACAAACAGCTCCAGCAGGTTCATGAGCAGCTCATCCACGAGGTGCTCGTCCTGGATGTTGGCCGCAATGTTAGCCAGGGCGTTGATTACTGCCAGGGAGCAGTGCCTGGGGAGGGTGAGAGAAATGACAGCCACCACAAGGCAGGAGCTGCGCCCCCCACCATCCCCATGCAGGGAGAAGGCAGGCTGACTCCACCCAGCCTCAGCCAGCCTCACAGCCTTCTCTCAGTACCTGTGAAGAAAGCCCTCCAGAGGAGATGAACATACCACCTTGAGAACAACAGCCCCTAACGGGAAGTCAGCTGCTGCAGAAAGGACTGTGACCCTCTCCCCTGATATGTATTAAGGGCCTCAAGGGACTCTTTAGGTTCCAGGAATATGCCTGTTGTGAACTTGGAAAGGTCTCACGACAGTTCCCTCTGAATGTTGAGGGCCTACTACATAACTGAAAATGGAAATACTTCCAGGCATTTCCTGGATGGATCTTGTTTTCCCCCTCAAATTATAGAGAGCCCTAATTCATCACTATCAACCCTAAAACGTTTTTCTGACGATCAGCTTCTTCCCAACATTGCCTCCACCCTGGACTGATGTTAGTATTAGCTCTCATCAGACACTTAAGAAGTGCTCAGTGGTCTTGGGATGACCTGCCATGGAATCACACACTCCAGCCTCACATAAACTGCAGACGCAAACCTGAACGTGCCCCCTCAACCAGATGCGGTGAACCAGCAAGGCTGGCCAGGTTTCTGAGCACTGGGGGCAGCCAGACATGCCATTTCTATGCTTCTTCCCTACCCCTTCTATGCTGTGTGACCTGGGTGAGTAGCCAGCATCTTTGAGCTTCAGTTTCTTCCTGAGTAAAACAAGGATAATTTCTTCCTCCCAGGGTGCAGGGGGAATTAAACACTCTACATGAAGCACTAAGCACACCATCTGGCCCCCAGTAATTTTGGAGCAAACGGCAGCTGTGATAAAGGGACCCATTTCACAGAAAGGTAAATTTCTGGTTGAGGACAAATGAATGGCGGTGTGTTTCCATGGGTGAGGAAGAGAACAAATCACTTTTGGTGGCAGCACCAGATAAAGCTTTATGAAGAAAAGGAAACTTGAGCCAGAAGTTGAAGAACAGGTAGGTATGGGAACACAGCAGGGCCAAGAGCAGCAAGACAGATGCCAGGGTCAGAAGAAAACAAAGCAAAGACAGGGCAGGGAAGGTTCACGGAGCAAGGAGGTGCAGGAGTCGCTTTCAGATCAAGGAAGCAACGTGGGAAAGATGTGTTTTGGTCTGTGAGTCAGTTTCATTTCAGAGATGAGGACGGATGGACAGAGGGGAGGGGAGTTGGCTGCCTCCCCAACCCGTTCCAGAGGCTGTTCTAGTAGCCTGGGCTCATGATGGTGGCAGTGAGAAGGCAAAGAAACAATAGCGCTGAGAGCTTGCATTTATCAAGAGCTTTCACATATACAATCTCAACTACCCACACATCTGGAAACAAACATCTGATGAATGAGGAAACTAAGGCACAGAACCACGCTCCTGTCCAGCGAGTTGGATGTAATGGTCAGGAGAGAACAGATGTACCAATAAAGGGGCAATATCTCTTCCTCCCTGCCCAATCTTCTGCCCTCCTGACTTCACTTTCCTCTTTCCCTCGATCTGACAAACTCTTAAGAGATCCTCCAAACACAGGAAAGCATGTCCCTGTCTTTAAGACATTCCCAGTAAGGGCAAGGAACAAAGAAGCGTTTCTCAGTTTTCCAGGGAAAACTGGTCAAACTTCACACAAATTTCAAACATTCGAGGATATAAAATGACCATTCCCTTTGGTCCTCCAAATTTTACCTCTCCGAATCTATCCTGAGGAAAGCATCAGAGATGCTCACAAATACGTAGCTATTAAGGTCCTTTCTGAGCATATTTTATTGATTATGCTAATACAGTTGTCCCATTTTTTTCTTCCCTTTATTCCCCTCTGCCCTGCAACCCCCACCAGCATCCCCCTCCCTTAGTTCATGTCCACGTGTCATACACATAAGTTCTTCAGCTTCTCCATTTCCTATACTATTCTGAACCTCCCCCTGTCTATTGTGTGCCTACCAATTATGCTTCTTATTCCCTGTACGTTTTCTCTTTCTCCCCTCACCCCTCCCCACTGATAACCCTCCACGTGATCTCCATTTCTGTGATTCTGTTTCTGTTTTAGTGGTTTGCTTAGTTTGTTTTTGTTTTTAGGTTCAGTTGTTGAAAGTTGTGAGTCTGTTGTCATTTTACTGTTCATAGTTTTCATCTTCTTTTTCTTAGATCAAGTCCCTTTAACATTTCATATAATAAAGGCTTGGTGATGATGAACTCCTTTAACTTGACCTTATCTGGGAAGCACTTTATCTGCCTTTCCAATCTAAAGGATAGCTTTGCTGGATAGAGTAATCTTGGATGCAGGTCCTTGCCTTTCCTGACTGAATATTTCTTCCCAGCCCCTTCTTGTCTGCAAGGTTTCTCTTGAGAAATCGGCTGATAGTCTTATGGGAACTCCTTTGTAGGTAACTGTCTCCTTTTCTCTTGCTGCTTTTAAGATTCTCTCCTTATCTTTAATCCTGGGTAATGTAATTATGACATGCCTTGTCATGTGTTTCCTTGGATCCAACTTCTTTGGGACTCTCTGAGCTTCCTGGAAGTCTATTTCCTTTGCCAGATTGGGGAAGTCCTCCTTCATTATTTTTCCACATAAGTTTTCAATTTCTTGCTCTTCCTCTTCTTCTGGCATCCCTATGATTAGGATGTTGGAAAGTTTAAAGTTGGCCCAGAGGTTCCTAGGCCTCCCCTTATTTTTTTGAATTCTTGTTTCTTCATTCTGTTTGGGTTGAATGCTTACTTTTTCCTTCTGCTCCAAATCATTGATTTGAGTTCCGGTTTTCTTCCCTTCATTGTTGGCTCCCTGTGTATTTTTCTTTATTTCACTTTGCATAGCCTTCACTTTTTCTTCTATTTTGCGACCATACTCAACCATTTCTGTGAGCATCCTGATTACCAGTGTTTTGAACTCTCCATCTGAAAGGTTGGCTATCTCTTCATCACTTAGTTTTATTTTTGGAGCTTTGATCTGTTCTTTCTTTTAGGCCATATTTTTTTGTCTCTGGTGCACCTGTTACATTGTAAGGGGCAGAGCCTTAGGTATTCACCAGGGTGGGGCAACCCACATGCTATGTTGTGGCACTGTATGTGAGGGAGGGGTCTGAGGGGGAACAATGCCACTTAGTTGGCTCTCAGCGGTTTTCAGTCACTTCCCCCACTACCCACAAGCAAACTGGGCCCTTTTGGTGCTGGTCCCTGGCTGGGTGGGTGTGTGTACATTCTAGGACCCTGAGGGCTCCTCTAATGAACTCTCCTATGAGGCTAGGAGTTTCTCCTGCTGTTGCAACCCACACAGGTTTTTACAGCCAGAGATTTTAGGGCTTTCTTTTCCCACGCTGGAACCCTGGATTGCAGAGTATGTCTCGCTCCCCTGTTGTTTCTCCCAGTTTATCTGAATGCGAATGAGGGATCACCAGCTGCCGTCTTGTCTACCTGGTCCTCTAGCCGCTGCCTTGTGGCTTCCCCTCTGCCCCAGGTTCCCATCTCCATCTCCATCCCCCTACCAGTCTGGGTGAATGTTTCTTCTTTAACTCCTTGGTTGTTAGACTTCCATGCAATCTGATTTTCTGGCAGTTCTGAATGTATTTTTTAAAATTTGTTGTTGTCCTTCTTTTGGTTGTGCAAAGACACGAAGTTTATCTACCTACACCTCCATCTTGGCCAGAAGTTGCTATTAAGGTATTCAATGCGGCCCTTACCAGAAGACAAACTAAAAAACTACCTAATATCCAAGCTAGAGACTGGTTAAATAAATCACAGTGCTGCCATACAACAGGAAACTATGCGGCCATTAAAAAGCATGCAGAGGAATGTTTATGGCATAGCTAATGTATTGCTACATGAGAAAACAGGTCACCTGGATGGGCAATTTGAGCCTTTCTGGGGTGGGGAAGGTAAATGAGCACTGAGCTTAATCAGTTCCCTGTAGTGGGTATATGGGGTATTCATTTCTCACCCCCTATGTGCACTGATCTGTAGCACATTTTCTTTTGTAAGAAGAAAAGTTTATTTAAAAGACAAATTTCAAAGCCTCACATTTTCAAAGGGAGTTAAATACTGTCATGATCTAAAGGGACAATGAGGTCCCAAGAATTACCTATAGCCATGGTCCTTGTAATCTTTAGTGGCCGAGTACACGACAGAGCTGGCCTTCACACTGATCTGCTGGAAGAGATTCCATACTTCCTGATAAATGTATTGCTGGAAGAGAGCAGGGGGACACCATTACCATGCTATGACTACTCCTGAAAGCCCCTCCTTGGAACACAGAAAAGGCCCTACTCTTGTCATTCAGAGGGAAAGCTCCTGGAATAATGGATGATAAGGGTTTAAACACCATCCAGGGCCTCCATTCCTAAAACTTTAGGCAAACCACACACACAAAAAAAAAGCTAAAAAGGAAATAAGTTTTAAATTTAAATCCTATCATTAACATAAGCAAGAAATTAGTCTAAACTTCCTTTTCCAGAACTCACAGAATCATTACACTATTCTTTTTTTTAAATCTCATTATTCAGTGTTAAGACAGTTGTGAGCACTTAGCTGATCTGCAGGGTAAATTCAATCTGTAATTTTTACATTCCTGATAGTAAGAGTTTAATGAAGCTTGCTCAGGGTAAGTGGGTTTCGCAGCTGGGCCTTCCTTACATTTCCAGTGATAACCAGGCAGCCCAGCTGGTCGATGATAAGCACGTCGAGCGCGGAGGGGGGCTGGCAGAATTTCTGCTGCAGGATCTGAAGAATCGGCTCCATGACCTTTGGGGTGTCCCTCAGGGCCACTGCGATGTGTCCCAAAGCTCGAATGGTGTGGTCGGGAATCAAGTGAGCATCCCTACAGGAAAGAAGAACAGAAGCTCCTTGGGAACAGTCCTCTGGTAAGTAGCAGTGAAATAAAACCCAGACGCTGGACCTGGACCTCAGCATCATCACAGCCTTTCAGATGAAGCATTCACCTAAAAGTGACAACTTGGGATCCTTAACCACCAGCAGAAACACAAAGTCCTGGGCACCAGGCGGAAAGACAGAGATGTTTCTCTACTCCCAAACAGTGGTCCAGAATAGACAGTCCAATGCACAATCCACATTGTGCAAGAAAGAAGCACACATGTGCACAATGACAGCTGTCCCCCTGAGACTGAACAGAGCAACTGGCTGCCCCTATGGGATGGGACGTACTTGTCGCTCTCCTGGGAGATGTAGAGTCGGTTGGAGAGGCTAGCCAGGAAGGCCTCCACGATCACTGCATCCACTGTCAAGCCAGCTTTTAGGCACCTGGGAAGCAAGGAAACCCACATGGCATTAGGCATCACAACCACAGTGAATGTTTTGTGTTTTGTTTTTAATTTTCCCTTTCTCTGATTTATAGTTTAGAGAAATGCTCTGAACGTTTTGCCCCAGAAATCTAAATGAAAGTCATTATATAGAATGAATTCAAAGAACTGTCACAGATTTTGCCCACTTGATAAATATCTCAGTTAGAAAAAGTAACTTCGTTATTTTGCCCAGAACAGTTTCCTTCAGAATGTTATATTGACCCTAATTACAATTTAAAATTTCCTGGGCTGTTCCTTAACAAAAGTCATTGCAACTTATTCAAAAGACAGTTGATCCTGAGATGGCTGAGGGAATATTAAAATTATACACCAAAGTTTCAAGAACATGGAGAAATGCTTATGTCCTAAAGGGGAAATTAAAGGGGAAATTTAAAAAGCCTTAAGAATATCGCTTCTGGGACTTTTGGCTAAGATCAAGTGTAAAAAGCCCTAAGAACATAAAATCTTATCAGGTATCTCTTACTCTTGCATCTGATTGGCCAGGCCTCAGAGGCAGAGAAAGTGGGAGTCTCACAGACAGGGTGCTGTGATACTGTCTAGAACTGGCTTCTGAGAGCCAGGAGCCAGAATTCAGAGAGGGAAGGGTACATTTCACATGAATCAGAATAGATTTGGTTGCCAAGTTTAGTTAGCAAGAATTCACATAGCAGAGGTCTGGGCAGCAAGGGACACTGGATCATATAAAAAGTGACACTCGATCATTTATATTAAAAATTACCCAGAAAAAAGATAAAGCAAACACGACAAATGTTACTCTGGATGGCAGGCTAATGGATATCACTCTTTTCTACTTTTCTAAAAAGACAGGAAGCGTTATTTTTTAAAACTATGTAACAATACCTCTTTTTAGAGCAAGTGTAGGTTTAGAATAATCAGAAACAAGCTTTACAAAATTATAAACATTTCTGATTTTGTAAGAGCTTATTTTGTCTGCACCCTTTCCTCCTTCCCTGGTCACCTGTCCCTCTGGCCCAGCTTCCCACCTGCAGATGTTGTCAATGGCAATGTCTCGGAGCTGCTCGTACATGGAGGGCTGACTCTTCTTTCCAGACATGACGCTCAGGGTTGACTCAGAATGCTCGTTGGTTACACTGATTTTTATATCATTTCCAGCAACTGAATGTAAAAATTAAAATATGTACCTGGTTAAGCCTGTCACTGTCTACCCCAATGTCTGTAATTCAAAACCAAATAATATGCTAATCATTCTTAACATAATAGCAATCAATCTGAAAATATTTAACCAAACATTTAAGAAACAAACATGTCCTGAGGACAGGAAGGATGAAAGAAACATGTTTTAATGGAAAGAAAGAACATTTAGGTTACAAAGTGATAAATACATAAAACAGCAATTTCTTAAGAAATGGTTCAAAAGGGCTGATGGGCACCCACAGGCATCCACCCAGAGGGTCATCCAGCTAATGTGTACAAGCTGGTAAGGGTGGGGGCAAGGGTGAGTGCAGGATCTCAGAACCTGAGGGATCCCTCTCCGCTCCAGGCTGGGGAATTCTTTCAGGTACTAGGAGTTTGGGTTTCTTCATCTCTAGGGAGAGAGTAAAATGTCCACCTTCACAGGACTGTGGGGAGAATTAGCTACACTACACTAGAGCCCGAGCTTGCAGTGGGTGTTAAATTAACGTTAGTCATTACAGGTGACCAGACTTGCTCTGGGCCTATGGTCTCATCTGCAGAAACAGTACATTCCCTGGGGGCAAGGGGACTAGATGAGACTGTGTACAGAGAGTACCTGGCTCAGTGTCTGGGACATGAAGAGCTCACACTTGAGGCAACCTTAGTGAGAAGAGGCCAAAAAAAAAAGAAGTGGGGCTAGAAAGGGTCCTTCAGGGGTGGCAGGTGCACATGACAAGGGAAGACAGAGGAGACAAAAGGTCTGGAGCCCAGAGGGGTTCCTGTAGGAAAAGCCATAAGAAAAGGGAGGAGGAGGGATGAACCAATGTAGAGAGAAGACTACACAGCCCAGCCACAACTTTTCAGTGACAGAACTGTGTTGGGCTCACACACAATAGTATGGTCCTTTTCTTGGCACCTCGAGGACACATGAGGGCTGGGGACATGGCCTCAGGTGCAGACATCCTGTTACCTGTGTGGTACTGACTGTGACATTTATAGAGCTTCACCAGCACGGGGGACGGAACGACCAGGAAGTCCCGCAGAGACGGCATCACCGAGTGCACCACCACCGGGAATCTCTCACACAGGCGGCCCAGACCCTGCAATACACCACTGACCCGTCACGCAGCCCGTGAAGAGGCTGGCTGAGCAGTGAGGTGCTCAGCCCTTCAAATACCCAAGTTTGATCAGAAACTTCCACGGTCAAAGCTCCCAAAGGGCCACCTGACCATGGGGCACAAAGACAGGAAAGGGAGATGGTCTTGACTCTCCTCTACCTAAGAGGGAGATATATTGTTAAAGTGTGTCCATTTCTTTTTGAAGCAAATTAGAGGAGAAGGAGCCCAAAACATGATTTCTGAACAACAGCATGCATGGAGTCACCGGGGTTTGTAACAGGTTAAGCTTCTCAGCAGAAGAGAGCTAGCACTGCAGACGTCAGGAGATACTTTTTTTTGTAGGGTTTATTAATACTGAGAGGTTACACGAGAGGGGTTAGGTGGCTAGTGTTCTTAACTGAAAGCTTATCTCTGTTTCTTTTCTGCTGTTGTGAAAACATCTCCTACATGGTGTGTGACTGCTTTCTCTTCTCTGCTGGCCCTGAGCCCCGAGCCCCTTGTTTCCGTCCCCACAACTAATCAAACATCTGCAACCCTTCACCTGCATGCTTGAGAATGTCCTGGCTGGCAGATACAGGGCAGCCTCCCCACAAAGGAGGACTCAGCTGCTCCTGGATGCCACTCACAGAAATCCCAGGTCCCTGTCAGCAAGAGCCGCACTCAGTGGTGAACTGTGTCCACAGCAGGCTCTAGTTCAAGTTCCTAGAGACAACAGCTAAGACTCTGCTGCTGGTGTGCCAACCACAACAAGAAAGCCCTGTTGATGGAATCTTAGTCTCTAAAGAGTCTGTGAGACTGACCTGCAAACAGCAGATAAGCAAGGGCAAGTGAGCGATGATGACCTTGCTGGACGTCTTGGACTGTAGCTTCTCAGACAGCTTGATGCAAAGACTCTCTGCACCTAAATTCAAAAATCGGGGGAGGGTATAAACGATTAGCAAAGACCAAAATTTACAAAATACTCATTCACCAGTTAATCATATAATTTCACTAAACCCCAGAGACACACTTTTTTGTAGGGTTTATTAATACTGAGAGGTTTCACCATAAGATGCTAGGAGGCAGGTGTTCGCAACTAAAAGCTTATCTCTGCTTCTTTTCTGCTGTTGTAAAACACCCTCCTGCATGGTGTGTGACTGCTTTCTCTTCTCCGCTGGCCCTGAGCCCCTTGTTTCCATCCCTACAGTGTTCTGTGAACGGCAGCCATCCACAAGTCTGTTGTATGCTTCTTATTCTGCTGCTCACCCTAGACGAGCACTGAGTTCGTACTTCTCACACAAAGGTCTCAAGAACCAGCAAGAAGTAGTGGAGAGAACAGGCCCTGTGGCCTTGGCCCTCACCACCCTCCCAGGTCCAGACACCAGATGTCCAGGGCATGGCAGGAGCTCACCCTGCTCGTCCTTTACGGCCCAAACCATGAGGTCTACACAGGCAGCGTTTGCCTGGCAGCGCAGCTTGAGGGGGCTCAGCTCACTATGGATCCGGTCTGCATCGTGCAGAATCTTCTGAAGCTCCCCCTGGCTTGTGTTGAACTGCTCCAGCACAAAATCATGGATCTCCTTCACAAAGGTGGTCGGAAGGTCTGTAGGAAAGAGAGCGGGCATTGCAGCTGGAAACAAAGCTGTACTTCAGGCAGCGACTGTAAATTTCTACAGTCTTTCCTTCTCTAACAAAAATCCGAGAAGGACATGTTTGCTACTGGCTGCTATGCTTCCGAGAGCGCCCTCTGGGAAGACCTTGAATAGGTTGTGTACAGCTGACCTCCACACACATGCCACCTGGCACTCGAAGCAAATGATCATTTCCCAGGGAAGTGAGAGCCATGCTTTAAGTGGTCAATATATAAAACCTGAACACATGAAAAACATAAACTGGGACTTATCACACTGAAACTGGTAAAATTAACATCAGGAAATACTTTAGTAATATATATACACATCTATATTTACTATTTTCTTCCAGTTTTATTGAGATATAATTGAAATACATTACTGTACACATTTAAGATGCACGGCATAATGATTGCACAAGTGAACAGTAATTTTTTAAAAAGCTGCCATTTATTAGGTAAGGACAAAAATTGGTTGTAGCCAGAAAAGAGAATTCCCTGCCTACAGAACTAAATCTTCTGAGCACCCAGAATTTTGCAGTCTTTTCAAACTCTCATCCTTGAGGCCTGAAAAACTTAGGAAAACCATGTGGGCACAAGTCAGACCAGTCAAGGGAGCTGGCAACACACAACTCAGGTAGGAAGGGGGGCTGCAGGAGCTCCTGGGAGTCAGGTCAAGCCAGGAAGTCCCCGCCACCGTCCTTCGTGAACCCAACTAGCCCCTGCTGGCCCCAATCAGACTCAGCCTCCACCTCACAAGAGCACTTGGAATCAAATTAGGAAAATGGATTAACTAGATTATGGTGCGTCTACATGACAGAATATTACACGGTCATCAAAACTTATGTGTATGAAGAGTGTTCAATAATGCAAAGAAGGAGCACAGGGCAGATGTTTTAAAAATGCACAAGAGAGAGTGGAATGAAATACTAAATTTGTGTGTGCTACACTATTAAGATATTAGCTCTGATTTATAAGATTATGGGTACCTCATTTTCCTTTTTTGATACTTTTTTTAAATGTCTAAAAAAGACATGTTAAACTATATGCACGATCAGGACAATACAATGTGTCAATGTCGGAAAAACATCTGAGGAAATAAACCCAACAAAAAAGCCATCATTGATGGCACTAGAGGCATAGGATCATGGATAGATTTTTTCCTTATTCTTTCCTTTTTCCCCTTTTCTTCAAAATTTCAGCAATATGACTATGTCTTGCCTGTGTTTTTAAGTGTTTTTAAGTGCCCCCTGTGGAAAGGAAGCACAAACCTGAGGCACTGACCCTGAACCTAGTCTCACCGCATTCACACACGTGTGCAAAGTCCTCACCTATCATGTAGTACAGAGTGTCGCGCAGCATCTTGAACATGGCCACATAGAGGGGGTCACTGAACGTGGTGTAGTAGAGATCAGCGCTCGGGTTGGCCTGCAGGGGAGGCAGAGGCATGTGACCACAGCACAGAAACCCTCCACTGGGCCTCCACCTTCATGCGGAGGCCCGGTTAAGTAATCCGTACACTCATGACTTAGTATATGGAACGACATTTGCCATGGTTCACCACTAGGTGCACTTTAATTATTCTCTTCACCCTCTTAAGCATCAGGCAGAGGAAAACAGGAGGCTAAAGCAGTCCAAAGATATGTGAGCAGCCACCTACACCCTTCGCCTCCTCTTACTGAAAGCTCACTATCTTTGATGTCAGGGGGACACAGGAAGTGGGGGAGAAGAGGGACAGCCAAGGGCACCAAACCACGGGATCCAATACTGTCCACCACCTGGGTAACAAACACTGCAGCCGGAGAACCTTCAAACTCAGTTATGTTTTGTAATTAAAACTCATTTAAAATTATTTTTTAGCAATCTAATCTAAAATGTAGCACTAGTTTTCTTCCAGGGAAAACCACACAAGGTCTAATGTGATGAATACGATACTGTTCTAATGAAAAAACATGGCTTGTTAGAACTCTTGACACATGCAAAAGTGCTCTGCAAATACAGGTGAGGGGGAAGAGAAGGAGGAAGCAAATCAGCAGCAGGCCAGAGGTCGGGTTGGAGTGAAGGGGCCTTTGGTATGAGGCTGGTGGAGGGTGCAAGAGTCACGTGAAAGGCATGAGAATTGTGTAGAGGACATGAGAGTGCTGTCAGGAGCCGTAGTAAACAAAGTGTCATCAGTGGGCACTGGCTAAACTGCTTTACAACAATCACCTCACATAGTCCTCATAACATCCCTGCGGGACAGAAATGAGGAGAAGAGATTTGCTGGTTAGGGTGATCCAGGGGTCTGACTCAGGAGCTGGGAAGAAGTCGCTGCAAGCAAGGAGCAGAGGAAGGGGGCCCAGATAATGCAGCCTGGCTCCATCATTCACTAACTATGTCATTAAAGTTCCTTACCCCACAAGCTTCGGTCTCCCCATTTCTAAACGGGGGACTGCTGTGGAATTCAATGAATCCAGTGAGTCAAATCCTATCCCAGTGTCAGCACATAAGCATGCAATAACTGCTAGTGATTATTGATGAGTGTTATATTCAGTAATACAGGTCATGGTTTCATCCTTTTTTAAAGCAATAAAACTGTTTCTTAAAATGGACATTTATACTAAAGTCTAAATTACAAAACAAAAATACCAGAAACTGCTCTGGTTCAATGGCAAGGAAGAGTCCCAGAGCCCCATATTCCCAGCCTTCCTTCTACTCATAAAATAAGCCCTAAAAGTTATCCCCATTGACCTCCAACTTTCCCCTCAGGACCCAGATTGACACTTTTCATTATAGATGACATGTGGGTCTAATAAGTGTGGAGTTCTGCCTGCCCAGCCACTGGCTCTGGTCCTCCTGGTCCGCCCTGGGTCACACATGACAAAACACTGACAAAGGAAAACAAGAGGCCTCTGAGACAGCAAGCAGTGAGAGAGCTAAAGCTCAGATCAACAGGCAGGACATAACCTGAAAAAAGGTTAAAGACAAAGTAGGAAGGGCCAGACTGCATCCTGGAGAGTTATAGGAACTGTGCTTTTCAGCTAAGACCTGATCTGTAGTAAACCACACCTGGCACAAACACCTAATGTCTGCAGACACCTTGTTGGGAGCACGTCCACAGGAAGGTCTCTGGGAACTCCTTCCCCCTTCAGAGCTGAGTCCCAGTGGTACCAGGCACTGTGTCTCACAATCAGATGAGAGAAAGAACACCAGGTTTAATGCAGAATCTGGGTCTAGCCCACGCCCACAGCAATCATCAGGCTGGCAAATGGCAATCGCTCTGGATCCCAACACTCCAAAGAGGACTAACCGAAATGCTCCCTGAGGTTTTGACACCTCCCAACACCAACACTTGGTAATTTTATTAATGCTGAAGGCATTCATTCCAAATACATTAAAACCAAAAGTTCCCTAGGTATACACCTCTCACACATAAAAGCCAGGGCTTGTACGCACCTAACGAAAGTGTAAGAGGTGTGTACTAAGCCCAGAGAAGCAGCTTTGAAAGCACCAAAGGAGCAAGGAAGATAAAGAGCTTCATGGTCAAGAGGACCCATTGCATTCCCAGCTCCCGCGGTGACTATGTGACAAGGGTACAGTAGTTAGCCCCTTAAACGTCTTTCATGTGTGAAATAGAGACACTGACCACTGCTCAGAAGCACTGTGCAATGATATATTTAAAAGAGCCTGGCACAGCAAGCTTTCAGTAGCATTTTTAAAACCAGTAAAGTTAAGCTGAAAACTCACTGCTCTCACACAAACCCTCCCTTGCTCTCTACGCACAGTAGAGGCTCACAGCAGGTGGATCTCAGTGTGATGCCTTCAGGAGGGACATACCTCTATCACGCTGGCTGCAACTGCATCCAAGGATTTGAGAACAGGCTCTTCAACAATCTTCTTCACCTATCAGTGAAACAAGACCTCATGAGGCACCTGACAGTGAGAGACAGGAATGCCAGCTCCTTCTACTAAAGAACAAATGTTGACAGATAAAACCAAATTAACAGGCCCATGTGGTGAAAAACGTGATAGAAAAATAGGCCGCAATATACAAAGAATATCAAACTATGACCTACCTGGCCAGGGCTAGTTTTGATTACGAAGTTATTTTTATTCCATTTTTTTACTTTTCTTACCTCATTTCTGAGTTTTTCTAATTTTGCTTTAAGTATTTTTTTCATGTCTTATATAGTCTCTTAATGCCTCTTAGCTCATTTTGAAATTGGAAGTTAAAGTTTGCCATGTTTTATGGGTTTGTTTTTGTGGTGACCTTTCATCTTCTGTAGGAATATTCTGTTTCCTTTTGATTTCACTCTCAGCACTTTCTTCACAATGTGTGGGGTCCTGTCCTGGAAGGAAACCCTGGCAGCTCAGTGTTGGGAGTTCTTAAGACATAGACTGCTGCAGTCTCTTCAGATCTTTTCTGCCTCGTGTACACTCACAATTGGAGTGAGCCAAACTCCAGCCAGTTTCAACTACTTGTCTCAAACTGGCCTACTGTGATTTCTAAGGAATATCTCTGGGTTATTTTGGAGTTTTCCTGTTTTCATGTTCATTAGAAACTTTATTGCTTTTGCAGTTTCTTCCTACACAGATGTTGATGCTGTGCAGATCTAGAGGCTATTAGTGGTTTGTCTCCAGCTGCTTGTATTCTGAGGGTCATGGGGATACAGGCATACCCTCAGAGATATGGCAGGTTCGGTTCCAGATCACCAAAGCAAAGAAAATATTGCGATAAAAAAAAAAGAATATCAAACTATGCACACAAAATGTCCTTAATTCTGCCATCACTTGGAACTTTTCTTACCTAGATTGGAATGACATAAAAACAGTAAAGAACCCAACTTTCTCAAATTTGCTGACAATAGATTTCCATTCCCAGGATGTGAAAGCTTTCGGACTCCTGCATCACTGACATTTCATACAAATCCCCTCCCAAGTGTCAAGAGCACCTTCACAGCCAGTCCTCGGGTACTGATGGCTTCTCCTTCCTCCCCTGGGCTCTTTCAAAGCTGCCCAAACTCAAACTGCAGCACACATTTAAAATTTCTAATAGAAATGATTATTTCTACCCATTCTCTATACCAGTATTTAGTACAGGAATGAACTATTCTGTCAACTGTGGGATTACCTGATGAAAACATGCCCCCTGCCACTTGTAGTGCTTTTAAGGAGGCGTTTTCAAAATGTATAGATAATAACAAACAACATGCCAGGAGAAATTAAATATTGCCTAGAAGGAAATCTAACCTTGAAAAGTTAAAATATAGTGGAAAAAATAATTCCCCTATGAAAGAATCTGAAGCATTCAGTCTTCAGTTGAGACTTCTGAGATAATACTAAGAAGAGCCATTTGAGAAGGCCCTGGGCCACCCAGGCCATCACTCTGTCTGGGACACTGACAGTGAGGAGCAGTTTAGAGGAAGATTTCCTTCCTGACAGCAATTTCAATAACATCCCAGGCTATCTAGTAATTCGTTAGGGCTCTATCCTCATTAATTATCATCTATCACTTATGCTTTAATGTCTTCTTACATCTTCAGCCTGAAGCCTTTCTCTGAGTGATTTCTATTCATATTCCACACAGGAGGAGATGGTTGTTCTCTCTAGTGCATGCTTCATGCTTTTGGTGTCATTCTCATTCTCTCTCATTCTTTCCAAAACAGAAAGTCTCATCTTCAGGGTCTGTCCCTGATGTCATCACTCCGACCCACTTGAATGTGTTGAAGCATCCCAGCTCAATCATGACAACTTCAGAGTCCCTGGATCAAAGTCCATTTCAGGGCTCAGACAATGGCACCAATGCCTTCTCTGATATCACCATAAAGGCCATCCAAAGGTATACAAGTTGGAAAAAACTAGGTTTTGTATTGATCTGGATAGGGCAGTTTCTGAGAGAAAATCAGGTACCCTGAGCTGAGCACTGACCTTGTCCTTGGTCTATGGATCCTTCCAGTATTTGACACTGATTGCCTTACCTCTAAAATAGGGAACATGGTTGCCTCCCAAAAATGGTTGCTGCAAGGATGAGTTGAGGACATATCGCACTCCTCATATCGCACGGAGCTGCTCCGTGAATGTTACTTTCCTTCCTTCTTTACCCCAGAAATTAGGACTAGTAAGCTGTTCATTTGAAATACTCCTAGTTTTTCTTTTAAAAAATACATGCTTATACCACTAGCAATTTTACTGACTGATATGCCCGCGGTCTTTTTATCCATTAGTGCTCTGCTTACCAAGTTTAAGAGTTCCCGAAGCATTTCTAGTGGAATGTTGAACTCCTTATAGGTGACGCCATTGAAAAGAGGAGAAACTGAGAAGCTGGAACTGATAGTGGAGAAGTAGTAATCAGGATCCAGAGCACTCCCGTCAGGTAAGTAAGAGGCTAACAAAGAAGAAAACCAGAAAGTCAGTCACAGTAACACATGAGCAGGACACTTCCTCAAGCTGATTCCCTCAAAAACCAACAAAGAGACTTTGCTTTTGTTTGTACTCCAATTCCTTGTTGTATAATTAAGTAAAAGCTGAATTGCAAAACCTTGGGGAGTGACACCTTTCACTGGGGTGTTTCATGTCAAAGGCTCAAATATAATCATGTCCTAATATTTTCAACCCAGACAATATAACTTAACATATGGGAAGGAAAAGAAGAATTACACCTTTTTAAAGGTTGAGAGATAGGAAGGTCCACAGGGCTCCAAAGATATCTTACCACCAAAATTGGAACAAAAATGAAAGTTACTATAAATTTCAAAATCAGAACAAAAACAATCACCCAACACATAATAATAATATAAAGTCAAAAATATATAATCATTTGAAAATCCATTATCTGCCCTGGCTGTTGTGGTTCACTGGATTGAGTGCTGGCCTGTGAGCAGAAGGGTTGCTGGTTCAATTCCCAGTCGAGGCGCGTGCCTGGGTTGCAGACCAGGTTCCCAGTAGGGGGAGTGTGAGAGGCAACCACACACCGATGTTTCTCTCCCTTTCTCCCTCCCTCCCATTCTCTCTAAAAATAAATAAATAAAATCTTTAAAAAAAAACCCATTTTCTGAAAACTATGATAGAAGACTATGACTGAAAAATAAATAAGCTTGTAACATTTTCAATTAAATAGCAAAAGACAGTATCGATCTATAAAGAACCAAAGAATAAATTTTATGACTTTTTTTCAAGCACTAGAGCACAGAAAATGAAAAGAATTAAGTTTATTCCAATTGTGTCAAAGCTGGTGGACCCTGGTGACTCAGTGCTGACCTGACTAAAGATGGATGGGTCCCAAGAGAGCAAACCAGCAACTTACAACACAGGGGGTGGGATGGGCAATAATACTGAAAAGGAGTTGAGATGCTGGAAGCCAACACAATAAATGATTATTGAAAGAGGGAATGAATGAGGAAAGAAGGAAGGGAAAGAACAAAGCTGGTTTAAAAGAAGTAAGAAGGTGCATGTGGGGGGGTATAAAATGTACGTAAAATATATATATAACCTGTATATTTGTATATACATAATGGAATATTATTCAGCCTTAAAAAGAAGGGGATCCCACCATTTGCAACAACATGGACAAACCTAGAGGACATTATGTTAAGTGAAATAACCAGATAGAGAAAGAAAAAAACTACATGATCTCACCTACATGTAAAATCTAAAAATATCATATACGTAGGAGCAGAGAATTAAGCAGTGGTTACCAGAGGCAGGGAGGTGGGGAAAATGAGGAAATGTTGGTCAAAGAATATGTAGTTGCAGTTATTTAGCATGAATTAAGTTTAGAGAGATAACATACACTATGATGACCACAGTTAATAATTCTGTATTGAATACTGGAAATTTGCTAAGAGAGTAGATTTCAGGTGCATTCGCCACCCCCCTAAAAAGAAAAAAAAAGGTAGCTATGTGAGGAGATGGCTATATCAATAGCCTGACTGTAATAATCATTTCACTATGCATATTAAATCACGTTGTACACCTTAAATATCAGTATATGTAAGTGTATTTTTAAATGATAATAATAATAAGAAGAAAAAGAATAAAAGGTTAAGAAGTTTGTGATCAGAGGGCAGCTCCCAGATAGACACCATGACATAAGGATGAAGTCCTGTGTGGGAGAACCAATGTGTGGTGGGTACAGATGAAAGCAAAAGATGGAAACTTCTGGGACCAAGGTCTAAGATGGGATATGTAGTCAGGTGTCACTGTAAGTTTTGTAGCAGAAAATTAAATGGTCAGATTTCTGCTTTTAAAAACTAATTCTTAAAGAGAATTCTTACAGCACTGTGGAAAAACTGGAAAAAGAGAAGGGGAAACTAACTGTAAGAAAAACCTGAGTAAAACAAGAGGCATGGGAACAGAAAGGGAAGGGGCAGTGGTTCCCTGCCTATGTCTTCAACTATGAGGTGCACTTCAGGCAGTGAAAAAATTCCAGTTCACCCCTGCAGGACAGCAGTGCTCAGCCTGTATCTACAAAATGAAGCTCAGTGGGCCCACACATGGGTGTGCCCCTATCCTGGGCACTCACTGGAAGTGCTTAAAGGAGAGGAGACCCACTGGGAAGGGGAGCCTGAGCACAGGCAGCAATTTATCAAAGAAACAGAAGCCTTCAAGGATACCTCATGGCTGCCCTCAGATGTCCTGAGAGCACACTGGTAGCAAAGGGGCTGTGTAAAGTCTGGAGGAATGTATTCTAGGACAAGTGGTTCTCTCTGCAAGGTAGGATTTTGAGTAAGCAAACTTAGTCTTTATATTCTAACATATACAAAGACATGTTTTTCTCACATATCAAAGAAATACAGTATGCAAAGTTGCCCACATTTATTTGAGTTCAGATACTCTCCTCTTTTTAATCCTCATCCAATGATATCTTTATTGTTTGTATAGAGAGGAAGGGGGAGAGAGAGAGAAACACTGATGTGAGAGAGAAACATCAATCTGTTGCCTCGCCTAAGCGCCCCAACTGGAAATCGAACCCACAACCTGCGTAAGTACCCTGACTGAGAATCAAACCTGCAGACTTTTGGTGCATAGGGCAACATTCTATCCAACCGAGCTGCATGACCAGGGCACTCACTCTTTAAAAAAAAATTCCCTCACATCTTTTAAGATCCTCTTGAGAAGTGCTCTTTTAGCAATCAGCATCATCCGAAAATGGAACAGATGGCATTTGTGAGGCATGGAATCTGGTTCCCCCATCTCCTATTACTTAATCAGAGTCTTACTTCCCTCAAGGATAAATTGAAGGTAATTTTAACAGGTGTCTGACACTGCACAGGGATATCCTATAAATCAAATTCAGTAAATTCTGTGAAAGTGCTTGGTAAACAACTGAAAACCAGAGTTTCATAAGTTAACGTACTAAAATTGTGACCACAGGCACACAGGGGTCTATATATTATTTTCTGTACTTTTCTCTATTTTAAAATATTTTATAATAGAGAAAAATGTTTATGTTTTTCTCTACATTTAAGATATTTTAAAATTACATTCTAAGAAGTTTAAAAGAAAATACTGTATGTGCTTTCTAAAAGTGTGACACACTAGAAGCATGACAGCAGAGCATTAGTATTACCGCCCCTGACATCAAAAGTAGTAAATAGTCGGTATGAACCTGCTACTCGAGTACTAGGTCAAAATGACGGTGAAACCCACCTTCAAAGTAGTGAAAGGCAGTTCCTCCAGGGGAGCTGGGAGGGGGCATCCCACGTTCAGGGCTGACCTGAAAGACACAACCATACTTACAGATCACAAAAGACCAGTCAAACCTCATCAGATTTGTCTTAGATAAGGTTCTCTCTTCCAGATCAATAGCTGTATTTCAAGCTGTAGTTCAAGGCTCACCTCCTCCCTGAAGCCCACCAGACCTACAGTATCTCTACTATATACCAAATCACTAAATTCTTCCTCTCTAGACATACATTTTACACTTGATTACTAAGCAGAAATTAGTCTCGTGTTTCATGTTTATCTTTTCTCCATGAGGCTATTATGTACTTCTTAAGGGCACCAACTGTCTCCCACTCAGAATAGATTTGGGCACCTAATTACTTGGAAACAAATACTTCATGACTAGGAGATGAAATCAGTTATAAATTGCAAAGAAGGACAAGGAAAGCTTTTATATTGAAGGAAATTCTAGTGAGGAAATTTGTTTTCTAACTTTCCTCAAGCAACACAAAAGTGGTGTTTTCTTCACGTGTGCATTTAGACAAGACCTGTCTCCTTTGCTCCCTTCCCAGGAGTGCAGCCCTACCTGAGAGATGCTGGACACACTGCTGGTCTTCCTCTTCAGGGTGCCCTCCTGACACACAGTCAACAAATTGCTGGGAAGGATGGAGCGAAAGTCATTGAAGGAACGCCTCCGAACGCCTTCCAGCTCCTCCGGGACTCGGAGGGAATGAGGAGGGACTTTGGGAAAGAGTTTCGAGAGGAGAGACTCTTCCATGTTGCTGTAACGCCCAAATGCTCGTGAGATTCCAATCAGACACGGGATCGCATATTTGCAAAGGTATTCTAGAAGACAAAGTAAGAATGTTCTGATACCATAAAGTTACCTGTGAGAGAACTATGCCATACCAACTTGTAACACTGGCTCACATATCACAACCCACCCACTAATAAATGTGAAGGGTCAAAATAAGCCACAGCAACAGGGTCATCCCGAAGGGCTGACAGATGATATTTTCAATCTGGCATTAACAAATAACTTCAGAGTATGTCTGTGTCACACACAGCTGCCTTCTCTGGGAGGTCTTGGGCTATTCATGGCACATCCAAATCAATTATACAGCTAAGTCATGTTATCAGGCACCTTTACTATACTTAAACAGTTACTTATTGCTCCCAGGATAATACTGTTAGCCTTACCCTAGACAAAAAATGACCTTTGGAAATAAGATATGTTACAGGTGAAGAAACTTAGACCCAGAAGGATGAGGTGACTTTTCCAAGGTCATTAAGCATTTTCAGGTGGCAGAGCTGTGCTCATGGCCCCCACGTGACCTCTTGGCTAATACACAACAAAGGCAACTAATATACAAAGGTTTTCATCCATGACGTACATAGGGTAGTAAAGAACAGAAAAGAAGACTAAGGAAAAGGAAAAAAATAATCACAAAGCCATTTTTTAAAAAAAGCCTTGGATTTATAATCATACCTTTTTCTTGAATCTCCAAGGCCTGGCACATTCCCAAAAGGACATGCAAAACCTGCAAAAGTGCCTCTAGAATCTGTAATAGTCAAGGAAACAGAGCAAACTTATAAACAAAATCAGACAAATATCACAAAATTAATCCAGAATCAGAAGAAGCTTCAGGCATTATTTTGTCCGACATCGTGTCCGATATGTAACTCCACACACGAAAGCTCTCGTGGGGCCAATCAGCTGAACCTCCCTCTCTGGGCTGGTCCAGACTTTTGGGCCAATCTTGTCCTCCTGGTGCTCTGTGCCCACGAGCTGTGGGGGCTACTTCTTCCTCCATATTCTGCAAGCAGGTGTAGGCTCCCAAAACCCGTTCTTATGGCTAAATACTTCTACTTCTTTTCATCCATTCCTTATGATTACAAGTTCTTTATGATGCTGATTGCTGGTTTCTGTTTCACTGTACTCCATTGTTTTAGAAATCTCCAATTGTAGTGCTCAGTATAAAATTCTTTAATATTCAAGGGATCCTGAGACTGAATCATCACCAAACTCGATGCAGATTCTAGACTTTCATGTATGTGTCATTAGCTTTCTGGCAGCTTCTTTACACACTGCACACTCAATGAACTCACAGAAAAACAAAATACTTAAATTTTTTCCACACATGCTGCTCCCAAGCTAAGCCATCTCTGCTTACGTAGTTGGTAGTTTTTGCCTGTCACTGATCCCTACTAAGCTCATGGTATTAACTTTAGTTCATCATACTGGTTTTTGTTAATTACTGGAGCTGTGTTTTCTACAAATGAGGTTAACTTGCTTTCTAATCTTCATTCATGGGCCTGACTCATGTTTGCTTCAATAGTAGGGGGTAGGCTACTGGAGGCTTCTGCTGGACTGGCACCTCCCTGTCACCTTTTGCAGTGGTCCTTTGGGCAGTTCCTTATGAACCGTTTTGGTGCTCAGCCCATATTCCATGGTGTCAAGACAGGGCATGTCCAATGCCTTGATGAAGATCAATGAGACTATATCCACCTCATTTTCCTCTACTACGAATCTTAGAAAACCCAGGCAAAGAAGAAAATTAAGTTGGCTTAATGTAACTTGTTTATAATCAAGTCAAATTTCTTAATTTTGCTAGTATTAAATGATGCTGAATAACCTAATGAAGACTTGAAAAATATTTTCTCCATTTCATATATTAATGTCATCGTCTTCAGTGTTACCTCTCTGTTTTGATATTATTTAAGAAAAGCCCTTACCTTACAACCTGTTAACTTTTTAATAATGTGTAATTCTAACATATCTAGCTACTTCTTTAACCAATCTATAAATAAAGAACTTGAACTAAGAGCCCTGCCTGGTATGGCTCAGTGGACTGAGCACCAACCTGTGAAACAAAGGGTTGTGGGTTCGATTCCCAGTGAGGGCACATGCCTGGGCTGAGGGCCAGGTCCCTGGAAGGGGGGTGTGAGAGGCAACCACACACTGATGTTTCTCTCCCTCTCTTTGTCCCTCCCTTCCCCTCTGTATAAAAATAAAATAAATAAAATATTTTTTTAAAAAAAGAACTTTAAGAAAGAATGATGTAATGGCAGAAATACTGACAACAGAATTTACAGCTTAATATCAAGGAAAAAGATTTTTAAAATTGAAAAGCAGATACAAAAACTCGAAAAGCTTAGTTAGCTGGGAACATTCAGCATAGAGGTAAGCAACGAGGCACTCCTTGGCAGGACCTGAAAACAGCAGCATATAAAGACTTATTTTCAGAATAAAATATCTGATTAAGAAAAAGTCTAGAGATTACAATCATATTCCTTGTTTTAAAAAGCATGAAAGACATTTAAGTAACATTTGCAATAAAATAAACTAAAACCAAAAATATCTGCACACTTAAAGGCTTAACTTCAACTATTTATTCTCTTCTATGAAAGACTTCAATACCCAACGTAGAATCAGAAAAGAACAAACTGCCCCTGCCTTTTGTTGCCTACCTCACAGGACTATTTTGGAAAGCTGAATGAGATGAGACACATGAGATCAGTGGGTAACCTGAAAAGTACTATAAGCAAGTATCAAACATTTCTTAGGTGTACTGTTAATAATATGAACTAAGTCAACATAAACAATCCAATCACTTCAAATTTGGCTTTTTTTTTTAATCTTGTCAAGGCTTTGGGACTCTTTCTGATATTACAGAAATGCACAACAATTCATCACACACTTACCTCATCCCTAAGTGAAGGGTCCCTGTAAGCCACATCAGACAGCAAGGTTACTAAGCAGAAGCTGAAGCTCTCTGCAACTGGGAGGGCACCTGGAATCCATAAAGACGCAAATCAGATCATCACAAATGAGACACTGGGCCACACCTACTGGTCACCCAATTCAGTATGTTCCTTTTCTCACATGGTCTGCCAAGGGACCAGTTTAAAGTGGTGGTCACCCTCACTGAAATGAGTATCAGAAGAATAGATATGGGCCCAACATGTTTGCTTAGAATACTCCAACCTTTCTTTTAATAAAATGTTTTGGATCAATAAATATAAATGTTTCCTGAGTTAGTTTACAGTGTGCGATTACACAGCCTCCCAACATGATAAATTCCAGTTTTTATTCCTGACCTAAATAAAAGCGAGAAATCAATCTTGAGAGTGTATGAGAGACAGAATATGGAGACTGTCAAATACCTATTAGTACTACTTTAAACTGAATTAAATGCTTGTATTTTCTTTTCTGCTTTTACTTTGACAAATGAAGAAAATCTTTTTTTTTTAACTTATTGAGAGAGAGAGAGAGGGAAAAAGAGAGAAACACTGACTTGTTTTTCCACTTATTTATGCATTCATTGGTTGATTCTTGTATGTGCCTTGACCAGGGATCAAACTTGCAACGCTGGTGTATAAGGACGACGCTACCAACTGAACTACCCAGCCAGGGTAATGGAGAAAATATTAATAAGAACTTCCAAAGACTTGCTCTATTATTTCTCACAGGTTTTTAAGCCCTTCCACTACTGAGCCTCCTAGCAGGGAAGTTCTCAGAAGTGCCGCCTCAAGGTCAAGAAAGGAGCACTATACCCAAACGACCCAAAGTTAAGCAACACTTCTATCCAGTGCACCTTCAAAAACTCTGTTAAAACCTCCTAGAACCTCTGCTGTGTAGGTCCAATCACTGTTAAATATGTAATCAATTTTGAATACTGAACATTTAATCAAGGACACAGAGTTACCCCTTTTAAAGCCATATAAAGAAGACTGTTACATTTCTACTTTTGCATTTATTTTAAGATGCAGTTCTAGGTCATTCTCAGACTTGACTGTGTATCAGAATCACATGGAAGGCTTATTAAAATGCAGTCTGACTGCTTCCTGGCCCTAGTTTCTTTCTTTCTTTCTTTTTTAAAATTTTATTAAGAGTTTACTTGAGCCAAACTGACGAATATGCTGGGGAAGAAGATCTCAAATGCTCCCTGACCTTAGTTTATAATCAGTAGCAACCGAACTGATGTGTTAGTATAATTAAACACTTAGTTCTTACAATGAACATATACATTCTTCCTTGCATTCAGGGAAAACATTATACAAAATTACCTCTGCCTTTCCGAGCTGTGCTTTCTTCTACCCAATACACTTTTGGAAGACCTTTAAGAAGTCGGAGAAGGTAAGGAACCACAGACTCTTTGTGCTAGGAAAAAAAAAGATTATATTTTATAAAATATGTGTCCGGTAGCTTTTTAGCATAGATTGAACCCAAAGCAAAGTATATCCACACCCTAATCACCTCCAAAATGAATATTCACATGGCGTAGCACCTTTCCGGTTTTCCTAAGTGCCTAAGGGAAAGGCTAAGACCTGCCCTGCTGGGGCTGACTGCCCAGCCTGCCTCTGGCCTACTCTGGGGGGCAGGGCCCCAGTGAGGGCCTCTCCAGAAGAAGGTATGTGTATGCACATGTGCTCAAAACTGCCTTCACTATGAGGTGTTCAGATTGCCCCCAAACCCTTCAGTGGGTTTCAGGATCATATCCTCTGGAATGGAGGGAAGCTCACAGCCACATGCTTCTAGACTTGGTAATGCTTCTGTTGTTCATGGCCCTTACTTGTTTTTTTTTTTTTTTGGTTTTGTTTTGTTTTTATATCCTGCTTCACATTTCCTTTGGCTCTTCTTGAATTAAACATTAGATTTTATAGCCACCATTAGCCAATGAAAATTTACTCTCTTCTAGTTTCCCAACTAGTCAGTCAGCACATAACTTTATCACCTTCCATTATTGGCTCCTTTGGTTGTCTCCCTATTTATAGATGCTCCACTTAAAAATTAGGTGTGTTACAAAGAAGGGGAATACTATTTGATGTTCTGAAATACTGAAAAAACATGTTGTAGTTTTCAATACTTGGTTGCAAGTTCTGTGACACTCCTTCCACTGAAAGGTGGAGTTGAATTCACCTCTCCTGGAAAGTGGGATGCCTTAAAGACTTGCTTCTAGCGGATCTAGAGGGCCACACACATGAGACTGCCTTCCCAGGTTAGGCTAGAAAACACAGTGCAGCCTCCACCTGGCTCTTTCACAGGACACTCGTCCTTGGAATGCAGACACTACAGTGTGACACAGTGACATAGCTCAGACCACATGGAGATGATATAGAGGTGACCTGGCCAAAAGCGCCAGCCAGGATCAACCCCCAGATAAGACATGCATGATCCTTCAGGTGATTCCAGACCCCAGCCTTCAAGCCATTCCAGGTGATGCCAAATGGAGCAGAAACAGTGACTCTTCTAAGCTGTCTAAATTGCAGATTCATGATGAAAAAAAGTATTGTACTAAGTCACCAAGGTGTGAAATAGTTTGTTATACCACATCTGATAACCAAACAGAAACTTTCTTCAGTGAGAACAAGACAATTTGTCCTTTAAAGGATAAAAAAGAGCTGACTAAAACATCTATCCAGGATCCTAGTATACTAGGCAGAGAATTCCAAACGGCCCTGCAAGGCAGTTACAAAATAGTCACAGAGATATAAAGTACAGCATAGGTAATATAGTCAATAACACTGTAAGAACTATGTATTATGCCAGGTGGGTACTTGAATTATTGGGAGGATCACTTTATAAATTACGTAACTATCTAGTTTCTACGGTGTACACTTGACATTAATATAAAATAATATTGATATTGAATGTCAACTATAATTAAAAATAAAATTTTAAAAATATATACCTAATAGAAAATATGTAATAAATTCACTTTTTGTATTAAAATACTTTATATCCAAAATGCATAATAACAATGCAGGATTAAGCATATTATTTTGATCTTTAAAAAATGAAAGGCACATTAACATGTACTCTAAAACTTAATTTATATCTACCACAATTTTGAAAAAGATAATATTATATCAAAATTATCTCAGAGAATATTATTCTTTTGGAAGGAAAAAGAGTGGTTACTTTGAATCTGGGTAATGAACATTTTACCTGAGACTAAAAATTCAAGTCTACTCTGGAGGACACACAATTATGTCATAAAACATTTTAACTAACTTTTTAGCAGACAAACAAGAAAACAAAAAAACCTAACTTTTAACAACATAATTTATTCACCGTTCCAAAACAAAATTTCATAAGGTGTGCATTAAAAAAATCTCATTCTTCCCCCAAAAAGTCCCATTCCCACCTCTTCCACCTACCCTGTCTCGCCCACCACTAACCACTTTTATTAGGTTTATATGCATTCTTCTAGTACTACTTTAGGTAAACATAAGCAGGTATAAATTTAAATTCTAATTACACCCCCTTTAATACTGCAGAAACATTTTCAATTTAGTAAAGACTTACCTGAAGATCAGATTCAACAAGAAAAATGCCCAATGCAATCACTGCATCTCTCCGCCTTTCATCTAATTGGAAGATCCCATGGAAATCTACTGGGCACATACAAAGCAGCTTTTGGACCTAGAAAATAAGACCGAAAAACCCATAGATTTAAAAATTATCAACCCACATTCAGAATAAACCAATACCACAAAAGGCCAGTGATTCTATATAACCAATGTCAGTTTTTCCAATTTAAAGATCATAAAAAAAAAATCTCCAGTTTCTGAAATTATCGTATACATGCCCTCAAAACACACACACTCTGAGGAATCTACATAAAACAATGTATATACATACAGAGGAGGTAAAGCACAACAGCTAATAGCCAACACATGCCCTTTGGTGTCAGGACAGTGCACAGACCCCCTTCCCATGGTGCCTATAAGCAGATTAGCCAAATCTACCTACAGAAAGACCGCCTCCCCTTAAGGTTCTTCAAAAATCAAATGTGTGTAAAGCACTTAAGACTGTACACAGCATATAGTAAGTGCTCAATAAACAATATTATTATTAGATATGCCATTATAGTGGTTAGCAGAAGGCAAGTAAGCAATAAATCTGTATTTTATTGAATCAATGGTAAAATTAGAATTATTTTCAAAACAAATCAATAACAAACATCTGTCATAAAGGATTTACTAGAAATAGGAAAAAAGATTATCTCGATTGTGAAAATCTCTGCCGCGAGAAGCTCTTGAACAGAGCATTAACAAACACCAGAAGGTCCTAACCTTGCTGTTCAGGGTGTACACCCAATGATTCGCTCTCATATACCATTTATATGGATCTGATGGGATGTTTTAATGGCTAAGGAAAGTGTAGTGCTTGACATTTGCCCCGAAAATGCATTAGTCAATTTCTATTGTAATTTTTAGAAAGAAAGCAAACTGCTTTTGTTTGCCTGGATTTTAAAAGTGCAAATACAAAGAGACAACACAGGCCTGAAAGAAAAGCACCTTCTAACCTGGAGAGAGCTAACAGTCTTTGTCCTAGCAATGTTCCTTCTAGGAATGATTGTATAGAAATAATTAGAAACTTGGGCAAAGATTATGTAAAATACTTTCACCACAGTGTTGTAAATAATAACTGAAAATCAGGAATAATCTGTTTAACATTAGGAGGCTAAATGATTCAGCCAATTGATGAAATATTAGGTTGAATCACATGAAATAACTGATATCCAACCATTTTTGAACTACAAAAACAATGTTTTCATAAAATTTAACGTAATACTACAGACATTAAAAACCGTGTTTTTCTAAAAATAAGCAATGACAGAACAAGCCTCTAAATGTTCTATAAAGTTACAAGAGGGATGACCTGGATTACCATATACAGAAAAAATACTGTAAGAACTATGTATATCAAAATATATGAAAATATATCAAAATGTTAATAGTTTTGAGAAGCGGGATGACCAGTGGTTTTACATTTCTTCTTTGTGCTTTTTCATATTTGCCAAAATATGTTTTAGGTGAAAATATTACTTATGTAATCTGGATAAACATCCAGTAAGTTAAAATAAAAGACACATATATATGGGGGGAGGCGAAATCTATTTTTTTAAATTAAATGCTTAGGCAAGAGAGCATAAAGTAGTAAAAGAGAGGAACAGAAATGTTAAATTCCCACTTTTCTTCAGTGTTCTTCCACAAGAAGAATGTGCTTCACAACCAGGAGGAAAAATAAAATACAAGAAAGACCTGTAGACCAACCACAATAAAGTGGTCATTTCAGAGGTTCTAGCCATTTTCACCAAAGAATCACGTATCTTGACAGAAAAAGTCTCTCAAGGAACATCCCTGTAAATAAGAGATGGAAAGAAGGTGGATTTTTATCAAAATGAGTCAGTGTGATACAAAGATTGTTGACTAATGAATCAACAGGTAACCAGAGAGAAGAGTATGGGGCCCTGTCAAAGTCCATGGACTTTGCCCTGTCCTGCAACACTTAATCAACACCCTGCTGGAACATACAAAAGACACACACTGCCCTAGACCTGGGAGGTAAAACCAGTGTGCTAGAAGACAGAATGGAGAAGCAGAAACTCATCAAAACTGTCATGATCTCACCATTAAATATGAAAAAGATGTAACCATACCAAAAAAGGTAAACTGTCATCGATATTCCCACATGACACACACAGATGACACTTAAAATTTTAAATATTTTTGCTCTCAGCTCCTTTCTCTGTTTCTACCAATTGCTTTGGTGGCAGGGTAAGGACTGTTTTGTTTTTCTGTTGTGTATAAATAAATCTAATCTTGACAATTTTTATGGCAGTGAATTGCACATGGACTTTGGAGTTAGGCCCAGGGTCACATCCAGGCTCTGGCACGGCCCACTTGGGTGACACGCTGATCCTCAGTTTCCCTGTCTATACAACAATCCTTGTGGAGCTGGATAACACCTAACTCAGGACTTACCTCACAGTACATGATAAACGTTGTCCATGCTACTGCTCTTCAATAATACCCTTTAAAGAGCTTATATAAGAGTTAATCAAGTCAATACACCTTTAGCTCACTATTTACTGGGTGCCTATTTTGTGGGAGATACTGCCTTGAGAAATGTGGGTGCAGAGTAAACCAGGTGGCCTGAGCCCCTGTTCTCATGCTACAGCTGAACAGACAAACCAGGTAAATATCAGATGAGAAAACATAAAAACAAATACAAATTTAAAATAAGAACGCTAATTCTCCCTGTTGAAATAAGGGAAGCCATTTCCCTCTCCTCCTTTTCCTTTGTTTATTTACATTGAAAACTCACCATTGTACTTTCTGGAAATGTACATAAATCCTTTTGAAGACTAGATTGGCAATTTGTAAGCTTTATGACCTAGGAATGTCTTTCTCAAAGACCTGGAAGCCATCTTTGGAATGCAAATATCAAGGGAGAGAGCACGCCTATCTCCTAGTTTCTGTGGGAGGGTAGGAGCCTAACTTCAGTAGGCTCCTTGCTCCAAGCTGCGAAACAACTTCCTGTCATAAAGATAGAAGTTTGTTTTTCCTCTAATTAAAGACAATTAGCTAACACAGACAATCACTCCAATTACAAGGTAAATGAACTACATGTGACAAACGATGCTGTCAAGTCTTCTTACCTGAGAACTAGTTATGGTTTACTTTTAAAACATGTATGTGATGGGCTGTATCTGCCTGGGTATATGTAAGGGTGAGATTTCTTTTTGTTTTTGCAGTCTCTTAGAGTGGATTGTCTGATGCATATCATGTTCTGGTTTAATACTTATTCTGTGATAATAGTGCTTTCTTTTTCCAGTACCTTTGTGGAAAGCACTTCTGGGTTGAGAGATTTTGTTTTTAATTTTATTTTCCCAACAACAGTGCCTGCAGGACTACTTTCGATGGGGTGATCAGGAAGGGCCTGTTTAAGAAGGGCCCATTATATTGGAGCTGATTAAGGAACCAGCCAGGACAAGTCAGGAAAGAACATTCTGACAGAGTCCACTGGGGTGGCAACACTGTGGGAAAGGGAGAGCAGGGATGCCCAGAAGTCCAAGTGCAAGCAGAGACAACCCCACAGGGCCCCACAGGCTAGGTTGGGAGCCTGGATTATACTCTAATAGCAATGGGAAGCCACAGGCACACACAGAAGTCTTAAGGACTCAAGTTAAGAATTGGGGTTTAGAAAAACCTTTCTGGTTTCTACAAGAAGAATGGATTTTGGAGGACAAGGGTGAGTAGAGAGACAGGTCAACAGTCCTACAGTAAGCAGTCCAGGCAGAGAAGGTGGTGACCAGAACAAGCAAAGACAGAAACGGACCAGCCTAAGAAATGCTTCAGAGGAAGAGTTTACAGACTTGATGATGGATAGCATATGGAAGTGAGGGAAAGATTATTTTAGTTGCCTCTTTGTCACACTAAAAAGTACCCAAAGACAGACATTCAGGACATGTGAGGTCTAGAAACATTCCATACAAGGAGCAGTCAAAGGAATATTTAGCCTGGAGACAATCAGGCTGTAAGTAAACACAATTTCAGTCTTCATGTATTTGAAGGGCTGCAATAACATCATCGGTAACAGCAGCTGCCCCACTGTTAATGTTACAGTTATTAGTGCATTTGTCTGTCTGCACACTAACCTGTATGCTTCTTGAGAGCAAAAACTATCTCTTATCTTTTTATCTCCATCTCCTCCACTGTGGATATAAATGATAAGTGACACAGTCGCTCTTGCCCAGGCGATAGACCCTGCCTGTCTATTCTTACTGATTGCCCAAAATTCACTCTCACCAGTATGGCAGGTTTTCTTCTCAATCCAGCCCTACCTTACTTAGGGAGCTGCTGCCAGCCCATCCTGGTACTTGTCTGAGAGGGCAGAGGCAACCCCCAAGGACTTCTCCTTTATGTCAAATCTAATAAATAAATTTCTCCTCTCAGGACTGGTGTTCTGGGTCTGTTTTTCTGTTTGCTAGTTCTTTTGTTTTTTAGGTATTACACTCTTATCTGGAAACTAATTACTCATAAGGGTACAGGTATGTGCTCCGGCAATATCCCAGGATAAGTTTTCAACATCATGAACATGTCTCAACCCTGCTGCCCATGTAGCTGTCACCATGCCTGGTAGACATATCTGAAGGGCAGCACAGGTTTTACCACTGTTGTCTCTTCTGGACTGCCTGGATACCCCTTTCTCAAATGCCCAGGAGGGCTCTGGGCTACTCTGACTTCAGGCCTTCCTCCCCAACCCCACTCACTTAAAAACATTTAAACAGAAATCATTTGTGACAATTTAGAAACTACTCTAAAAGCTGGGCACAAAGTTTTAAAATGGGAAGGTAACACAAGAACAAATAACCTAAGAGATCTACATAAGGAATCAGGGATGCATGAGCATTGGTGTGGCAGGCAGACTAATTGTCCCCAGAAGGTATCTGTGTACTAATCCCCTGAACCTGTGAATATGTTACCTTACATAGCAAAAGGAATTTAGTAGATATGATTAGCTTAAGGACCTTCAAATGGAGAGATTATCCTGGATTATTTGGGTGGGCCCAGTATAATCACAAAGGTCCTTAACAGTAGAAAGGAGAGGTAGAAAAAGAGATCAGAGTGATGTGACACAAGGGGTGACCCCATGTGGTTGGCTTTGAACATGAAGGAAAGAGCCATGAACCGGCAATGCAGGGCCCTCGAGAAGCTATAAAAGACATGGAGCCCCGGCCGGGTTGCTCAGTTAGCTTGAGTGTTAACCCCAGACACCAAGAGGTTGCAGGTTTGATCCCTGGCCAGGGCACATACCTAGGTTGTGGGTTTGATCCCCAGTCGGGGCATGTACAGGAGGCAACCAATCAATGTTTCTCTCTCACGCTGTTTTCTCTGTCTGTCTGTCTGTCTGTCTCTATCAATAAACATATCCCAGGATGAGGATTTTTTAAAAAGACATGGGGATAGGTTCTCCCCTAAAGTTTCCAGAAAGGTATGCGGCCCTACCATCACCTTGATTTTAGTCTAGTGAGACTGGTGTTGGGCTTCTAATCTACAGACTGTAAAACAATAAATTTGTGTTCTAAGCCACTAAATTTGTGGTAATTTGTCACAGTAGCAATAAGAAACTAATACAATTAGTCACAAAGTATTAACCAAAACTCAGAACCTAGACTGTCTAGCAAGAAAGGTACAAAAATCAGTAATAGGATTATAGGCAATATTTAATTCCTTCTTCATTCTTTTCTGTATTTTCCTTAATGAATGTTGTTAACTTCAGAATCAGAAAAAAAATTTAATAGTAGAAACAACTTTGCCATTGCTACAAATTTTATTTTTGAAAGGACAGTAATATTTATACTCTCAGAGCTCAGAAAGTAAGAGAAAAATGTATAATATTTCAATGGGTAAAATCTAGGTAATTCAAGAACAAAGAAGTAACACAAAACAAAGATAACCTGGATCAAATAAGCTAAGCAGATGTTTTCCACATATAGTGGCCCTACAACTTCTTTTTTAAAGATTTTATTTATTTATTTTTAGAGAGAGGGGAAGGAAGGGAGAAAGAAAAGAAGAGAAACATTGAAGTGTGATGTGTGAGAGAAACATCTATTGGTTTCCTTTCTCATGCCCCCAACTGGGGACCTGGCCCACAACCCAGGCATGTGTGCCCTAACCAGGAATCGAACCAGAGGCCTTTCAGTTTGGGGAAGGGGGGGGATCAATGCCAAATCCACTGAGCCACACCAGTCGGAGTGGTCCTACGACGTTTTTAATTCCAAAATCTTAATATCATAAAATAACTCCTACTTAAATATAACTTCCCCAAGAGTCTCAATCTAAGGAAAAAGGTTTTTCTCTTTTTAAAGGAGCAACGGATGCAGTTATTCAGCCCTGACAGAGATGCCCACAGCTGCAGCAACAGGTATAGCAGAGACCAATGCAGGTACCACCTGAAACAAGAGACTGGGGCACATAAAGCTCAATCTCACAAAAATGATCTTGAAAATATTCCACAGCTCTGTAAATAAAAACCAAATTTATTAAGTTACCTCATTAGCAAAATAAAAAAAGAAAGAAAATTAAGGAGAAAATGGAATGTGACATTGAGCTTTGTTATAATTTCTCTAAAAGAAATAGAGAATGCACACAAGTTCAACTACTACCCTGAAGTGATGTGCACTTGGACCACAAACCTGAGGACGACTAACAACTCCCAAACATATGCAAGATCATAGATGAAGGGTTACAAGAGCTCTCACAGAGCCAATTGCCAAACATCCACCTGCAGGCAGATCATTGAGTGTTATTCTATCCTGTGTTAGACGTAAGGTATAAACTTAGGCAACGGGTTCTTAACTAGGACTCTCTGATTTTTGTCCCTCACTACTCCAATATCACCACTACCGGTTCATGCACCTGCAATGGCTCCCCACTCCAATGAACACTCCATGCACAATCCCACTTTGGCAATGAAGGCCCTCCCCAACTTCTCCTAAACACCTAGACCCAAACACAACACTCACTTCTCCCTGCCTAGCCTTTTCCGTGGTCTTCATCCATCTGCAACATTTCATTCAACCTGCCTCATCTCTCCTATAAAGACTGTGCCCACTCATCTCATGTCTCGTGCTTCTCAAAGCTTTTCCAGTCAGACTCTGCAATGTTTTAAAATTATTTTTTATCTTCATTTGAAGACATTTTTAAAAAATTGCCTTTAGAGATAGAGGAAGGGAGAGAAAGAGAGAGGGGAAAAAAATCGATGTGAGAGAGAAATATCGATTGGTGTCTTCTTGTATGCTCCCCAACTGGGGATTGAACTCGCAACCGGGGTATGTGCCCTGATTGGCAATTGAACCCACCGTCATTTGATTTACGGGATGATGTGCCAACCAGCTGAGCCACACCAGCCGAGGCCAGACCCCACAATGTGATGCGATCTCTCCCATCAACACCTCTCTGTAGCCCACCAGAAACTCTATACTTCCTGAGATAATTATCTTTTTTATATCTTATTTTGATGTTACATGTATACTTACCTTCTACTCACTGTAAATAGGACTGTGTCACCCTAATCATCTGTATCTACTGCACCCTACTTAGCCAGAAAGTTAACAACTACTTAGTGAATCTAAAGGGGCCAGTGTCACAGGAAATTAATGAAATGAGAAGGAAAGAAAACAAAGTAAAGTACCACTAGAACTCAGGCTTCCTACTGTAGGGTTTACTTACATTATGATAATTGTCATATAATCAGTACCAGGCACAGTGTGGGCCTGCAATTTACACTAAACAAATATGTACTGTGTCATCAAATGAATGAAAGGATGACTGGAAGAATAATCAAAGTGATGTATAATATAATATATAGTAACTCCCTTACAAGCCTTACAGTCCACTGAGAATTACAAAACCAATAAAAATGACATGACAACTAGTGAATAACACAAGTCAGAAACCAAATGATGGGGAGTCCAAAAAATTTGGCACAAGGTCCAGGCTCTGATGCAAAATGCCCTCAGAAACTGAGACTCTTGCAAAAAAAATAAAAAAAAAGTGAAGACTTGAACCCAGGTCCAACAGAAGTCATCACACATCAGGTAAGGGAGAACCAGCTCCAGTGAGTGCCACTCTCCAAATACAAACAGCTAAGAGTTAATGAGCACTTAATCCCACACCAAGTGCTAGTCTGTATTATCTCATCTAATCCTTACAACTGTGCATTAGGTAAATATTATGAATTATTCCCATTCTACAGATTAAGCAACTGAGATACAGAAAGGTCAAAGTCCTAATGCAGAATAAAGCTTTGATGGTATAATTTAAAAATGAAAAGAGATAATAACAGTAAAATATTTTTTCAGAATTTTACAACAAACTAACAAGTTCTTTTGGGGGTGTGTGTAGAGCTTGTCATTATAAAAAGTCATTAAGCTCAAAATCGACAGAGAACCAGGGTTACTCCCATTTACAAAAAGGATACAGAGGGGCTTTACATACTACTTTGAGGAGAAAATAAGCCAAAGAACCAAAAGGAGACAACAGAGGTAACTCACATAGACTTTGATAAGAGCTCCTGACAGTACTTTAACTCAAGGCTATTAAAAGAGAGGGAATTTAGCCCTAACAGGTGTAGCTCAGTTGGTTGGGCATCATCCTGCAAAATGAAGAGTCACCGATTGATTCCTGGTCAATGCACATGCCTGGGTTGTGGGTTTGGTCCCCAGTTGGGGCGTGTGCAGGAAGCAGCCAGCTCATGTTCCCCTCCCTTCCCCTCTCTCTAAAGTATAAATATGAGAGAGAGGGAGGGAGGGAGGGAGGGAGAGAGAGAGAGAGAATTTAGACTGCCAAGGTAAGGAAATGCTAAACCAAGGAGAAAATGAGATGCCCTCACAAGTTGCAGATGAGAATCAGACCTAACAGTAGGGTGTCAGTAAGGTATTTGGGTCAAAATAAAGCTACAATAATAGCATTACAAGCTGGCTAATTAAGCAATTAAAAAAAAAAAAGCATACAGCTTTTGTTACCTGAAACCTCTGGGAATAGTCTTTCTGAAGAAACAAAATTCCCTGAGAACTAAAGATAGAGCTTTGAGAATTAACAGTGGTGTTTTTCATTAAAACCATTGTTTAGATTGTTCTTTCTCAATGGTACTGCTCCTTAGAGAACACTGAGAATAGTTAATATTTCTAAGTGACGAAGAGCTATGAGGATAAACAAAGGTGGTTGTGAGGAGGTACAAGAAGCTACAGATGCAGGTGGTATAGCACCTACTCCTACCAGCAGCCCTGGGTGAGGATTTCATTAAAGATGTTCTTTTGGTCATCGGTAGATGACTGTATGACCTATTAACATGGCTTTCTGCAACATTCAGCACCGGCCTTTACACACAACTAATGAGCCACCATTTTGAGCACTGCTCGTGTGCCCAGCAGGGTACCCCATATACAGTGCATGTCTCTGATTCCTGGCACATCATTTCAACAGGCAGTACTACAAATATCAGGGGAGCTACACAGTCATGAGGTTCTGATTTTCAGTCCAGCTCTGCCATTTCGTATCTAGGTAGCCACAGATAAGCAACAAAACCTAACTGAAGATCTTTGCTTTTGTATTTCCTTCTGTAGAATGTGGACTAAACACCAAGCGTGTGTATACACAGAAACATATGCAATCTTGCCAATATCCTAAAATTATGCCCATATTGGCAAATCATCTCCCTCAAACCTCAGTTTTCTCATGTATATAAGAAAAACTAGAACAATTTTTTGCAATGTCTGCTCCAGCAATAAAATCCTGCGACCTAAGAATTCCCACAAGCAGCCATGAGTGAATGACAGGATCTGGATTTATCTTCCTGCCATAAAACAACTAGAAAAATGGACAACTATATAAAAACACTGGTTTCATACACTAGACAGGGAGTATAGGACTATAATACCTGAGAGAGAGGAAACAAAGTGAGCTCTATGACTACCCCATTTCCTACCAGGAGACACCGAAATCAGAGTATGTTTTCTGACTGCACCAGAATAAAATTAGAAATCAACAACAACAACAACAATCTATAAATCCCCTAAATGTATGGAAACTAAACAATATGCTTCTACATACCTCTGAATCAAAGAAAAAATCGTAAGGGAAATTAGAAAAAATATTTTGAACAGAGTGAAAAAGAAAACACATCTTACTAAATCTGTGGGATGGTGCTAAAGCAGCATTTGGAGAGAAAGTTACATCCCTAAATACTATATTAGAAAAGAAGATCCAAATTCCTATGATCCTACAATTATATAATTGTAAGTTCCCTCAAAAGATCTAATATTCTATTTTCCTAGGTGAGAAAGGACATCTAGGAAACAATACCTAACATTCATACGAAATATAATTTTCACAAATCTATTTAAAGTGGTCTTAAAATAGTTCCATCTCTATGCCAATCACAACTGACATTTTCATTTTACTTATTCTTAATATCTTAAATTCTTCCCCAATCCCCTAAAGGCTATAAAACCATAAGCTGCTTTTAGGATATAGTTGAAAGTCATTTCCACGACCTGCCTTGGGTGATCAAGTCCTGCCCACCTCCTCAGCCTATTTTGTGCCCCCCTAGCTGCATAATCTACAATCACTGTAGCCTTCTTTAAGGTCATCAAAGAGTCAGAAATTTTGTACCTCTGGCCCTTTGCACAAGCTGTACCCTCTGCTAGGAGTCCTCTCTTCTACACATTTCACTGGCTAACTTCTACTCATTCTTTAGCTATGTTTAAAATAATCCCTGATATCCATATAAATCCTCACGTTATCTCTCCTCATATCATTTACCTTTTTTTTAATTGAGACAAAATTCATGGACACTATTTACTTTTGCTTTGTGGCACTTATTAACATTTTAAATTATATTTACTTACAAAAAAATAAAATAAAATATTACTTACAATTTTTTTTGTTTAATGCTTATTTTGTCTGTCTCTCTCTCTCCATGGTAAACTCCATGACAGCAAGACCATGTCTATTTATTCATCCCTCTAATGGACCCCTTAAGAGCCTAGCACAGTGCTTGGCACACAGTAAGCACTCAAAGAATTATTATGTGAATGAATGAATGTCACCATCTTTTGCTTTCATAATGGTATAACTGTCCTAAATTTAGGCTTCCAGGTTAGCCTACAAAAGAAACACTGAGGAAAAAAGAATGGCTTCGGCAGCAGATAGAGCCTCTCAGAACTCAACAAATAAATGCAAGTGAGAACTGAGGATTTTTCCTCAACACTATATTAATGTGTCAGTTTATCACACAAATGAAAGTAGTATTCGGATTCATTTGGTAAAAAAGGACAAACATTTTTCCAAAAGACCAAATTACATAAGAAGCAAATACAAAAACAAACATATAAGTAAGTCATCAGGACTATTAAATGCATAGATAAATTTCAGCAACTAAAATCAACAACGGGAATAGCTGTTTGCGGAAGGGACTGGAAGCAACCACTGGGTACAAACTGCAAACGCGGGCATCAGAAAAGAGAATCTGCAGTAAAGAGTCAGAAATAGAACATTTCTGCCCTCTTGGGGAGCAAGTAACTAGTGACACATCAATTCTGAGACTCCCTACGGCCATCCACATAAAAAATCCAGCCATAATAATCTTAATGCACATCATTCTCAGATCCTGAAACATTCAAGAGCACTTCCCTGTCTCATCAGTTAAATCCAAACTCTGAGTCTAGGACTACCTAAGAGGTCGCCTGCTTTCTTTTCCAGCCACATTTCCAATCTTTCCTTTAAATATGCTGTTTCTGCCAACCTCTGTTACCTGTTGCTCCTCATTCTCCTCTGTGCTTTGACCTTGCCTCACCAACCACTTCAGACATTTACAAATGCCCATCCTCATCACTTCCAAGCCTTCCCTAATTAAAATCTCAGGGGAATGTCATTTCCCAGCAAGAGCCCACAACACTTTCACTTTCTTAGAGTACATTTCATTTTTCCTATCTTGTATTACATTTTGCATATACCTGTCAAGCGCCACAGAGAAAAGGTTTGGGCTCCCCGCCCAAATTATCTGCACCTCCCACTCACACCCCAGCAAAGTGCGAAACAGCTAAATATCCTACCATGGGATTTTCATTGAAAAGCCACTTAGTGCACCACCATATGATATTTCTGGACAGGCAACTGGTCAGCCCAACACTATCATTGCTGCTACATATTTGTAAATTAGTTGAGGACTGGGATTGTGTGCACGCGTAGCAGATCCCACTGTAGAAAATAAAACTACCTATAGCAAGCACAGCTAGGAGCCAGTATTCAAGCAACAGGACTGCAAGTATGAAGAGAACGCTGAATTCAAGTTTCCACAGATCAGAAAACAAGAATATAGCAGTATCACATACCCACTTCTGCCTTGTGGGTTTTTTTGGTAGTTTGTTTAACTCATAATTTAACATAGACAACCATGGTCAAATATCATTATCTTGGGATCGAAAGAATAAGGTACCCTTTTATCCTTACTGAATAGGCAAGAAAAATTAAATAAAATACAACACTGATGATGCTATAGACAAATATGCACAAGGTGTCTCACTGATGCTATCATACCTAAGTGCAGTCCTTTGAAAACAATTAGGTAGTAAACATAAGACCCATCTACAACTTAACACAAGTACGGAATTCAGAAGATAACAATGTGCTAGGTGTACAAACATGCTGTTTTTTACAAGGGAAAAATTAGAAAGTCTAAATTGAGAAATGCTTAAGTAAATTATGGTCTGTCAAGACAAAAAATGGCATCGAACCACGAAAAGAATAAATATAAGCTATTTTTGAAAAAAGATCATAAAGTGAATACAGCTGTATGTGGGTAAAGACTAAAAAGGCACTCTAAGAAATGAAAGTTCTGTTGAGTTAATGTTATGGGCTGAATTGTGCCTCCCCCACAAATTTGCATATCGAAGTCCTAACCCCCAGGTACCTCAGAATGTGACTGTATTTGGACACAGAGTCTTTAAAGAAGTAATTAGGTTAAAATGAGGTAATGAGGGTGGGCCACTCCTATCAATCTGACTGGTGTTCTTATAAGAACAGATTAGGACACAGACTGACACAGACAGAGGACTGTGAAGACTCAGGAAGAAGACAGCAACTCACAACACAAAGGAAGAGACCTCAAAAGAAACTAACACTGCTGACATCTTCATTTTGGGTTTCTAGCCTCCAGAATTATAAGAAAATAAATGTGTGTTGTTTAAGTCATGGTGGTGTGCTTTGTTATGGCAATCCTAGAAAACAAATACAGCTAATGTGACATGTTTACAGGTAAAGACTTTCTTCTTCTAAGTTTTTCTTAAAATATTTTAAATTTAATAACAATGGTTCTAGCAACATGATACTCTCTGCTGATGCTCATTCTCTCTCCTCTCACTCTATCGAGGGTTATTTTTAACGTGGTCTCACAAACAAAAGGGAGCGAGGATAGAAAATTTTCAGCTGCATCATGCTGAAAAAATGCCATTACCATTACTTTTACTCCATGGCAGACCACTCTAAAGGACAAACTGGATAACCATGAACTCCAGAAAGCCCAGTGCCCTCAGCATTGGGCCATGCATTCCACCAGTTACAGATAAGAGCTAACCAGCTCATCTTCTGAAGCACATTTGTCCACCAGGGAGGGTCCAGCCTGTCTCCAATGCTGCAGCACCATTTAAACATCAGATCGCCCTGGCTGGTGTGGCTCAGTGGATTGAGCGCTGGCCTGCGAACCACAGGGTCGCCAGTTCAATTCCCAGTCAGGGCACACGCGTAGGTTGCAGGCCAAGTCCCCAGTTGGGGGCATATGAGAGGCAGCCACGCACTGATGCTTCTTTCCCTCTCTTCCTCCCTCCTTTGCCCTCTCTGTAAAAATAAATAAATAAAATCTTTTAAAAAATACAAATAAATAAACATCAATAGTTAGCTAAGACTACCTCAAGATTCTGGCATTCTAACTGAAGAAAGGAAAGAGGATATTTTAGGACGTGGGAAAGGGTTCTAACAAAAGCCTCCTGAGGGTGAGAAGAGGAATGGAAGGGCAACAAATGCTGCCTATTCTGCAGCTCTGCCCAGAATCCTCCATGTCCCAGGGGTTGGGGTCCATTAGTATGGCACGCGACAGGAGAGGAGAGGCATAAACAGGTCACCTAATTTCCTGGACTCAGAGGAGTACAATCAGGCAGAGCCAGGAGATGGGCAGGGGCAGCTCAACAACATTATGAAGACAGGCAAGAACCAGGAAAGATCGGTACAGGCAGGCATTTAATCAAGGAGAGGGAGTCTAGAAGCTATCCGTGTATAGAGATTCCAATGTAGACTGAACTCTCTCTCTTCTCTAATTTTTTCCTTTCACTTTTCACCTAGAGGGGAGAGCACTGAGGACTGAGTGGAACATGGTATTGAGGTCTTCGCCAAGTGTACTCAGAGTTAGATTGTAATGCTGGGGATAGGACTCAGACCTGAGACTCTAGTCTTAGGGACAAATTAGCAGAAAAAGATCAAAGCTCATGTATGGATCAGAGAGTAGATGCCCAGGGGTCTTGGGTTTGGCTATCTGAACATGGCAGGAGTCTGGTCACCAGACCTGGGGTACAAGAGTAGACGAAGGACTTGCAGCCCATCTGATTTGTTGCTGGTCACCTAAGTGACCAAATTAGGATGGTTTCTTATTTATCTGGCTTAGCATATACCAATTAACAGTAGGTGCTCAATAAATGTTTTCTGAATGAAAGACTGAATTAAGTAACTAAACAAAAAATAAAATCTGCTGAGTAGCAACAGACTTGATTTCACAGCCTGGGATTAGAGTGGCATAACTAAACACAACTGTGGCATGTAGAGGGACAGAGCTAGGGAAAGCTGTCATTAATGTGCCCTAAACGCCACTAGAAACATATTAGGGTTGCCTGAGTTACCAAGGTCTGAGCTGAGATGTCAACTCTAGTTCAGAAAATTTAATCTTCCTCAACTCAATCCTGCCTGGACTAAGCCCTTCTCAGTCCAATCTGTTATCTCTGGAAAAAGAAGAGGGAAAATGGAAACAAAGAAATGAGAGAGCGAGAGGGAGAGAGAGAGAGATGTTTTTCAATGCTGGTCTTCCCCCTTAAGCCTCTATTTTTATTATTCCAGATGGGTAGTCAGAAATTTCTTTACTCTTAAGAACCTCAAGAATCTTTTGCTTAGGAATACTAAGGACTTCTTTTTGACAGTTTCTGAGTAGGGGAATGTAGTAAGCTGACAAATACTGTAAGACTAAATGGAACAACGATCCCTAACATAATCAAGTCTCAGTATCCTAGATGGGGATAAGAGGAATTCACATACATGTATTTGATGGAATCAGCCACCTACAGAAGCCTCCTCTAAGAGAGTTGTTACGGGGTTCCCAAGACCATCCATATGTACATAGTTGTACTTGTGGCTAACTTTTATTACAGTGAAAGGATATCTGCGAGGGAAAAACACAGGTAGAATCCGAAGAAACCCATGCACAGGCTTTCTGATGTTCTCTCCCTCCTGTGAGGGTACACCCTGAGCACATTCCCTTTCACAACAGCCAACAACGTTAGTGCCTAGGGAAGTCCACTACAGACACAGCACCCAAGGTTTTCATTGTTTTTCTGTGACACATCAGATAGGCACTGTGTTTGTGCCTAGGGAAATTCATAACAGACACGGCAGCCAAGGTTTTTATTGGGGGCTGGTCACATAGGTACTGTCAGCCTAACCATCATCAAAATTTCAGATTCCCAGAAGGAAAGCAGGTGTTCAACATAAATTGTATTATCTGTACAAAGAGTCTAGGCACAGTGAACCACCCTTATCAATTAGGGAATGGAGGGAACAGTTCAAGTGCCAAGTTCCCAGATGCCCCGCAGAAGCAAACCTTGCAAGCAAGTCCTTCTGAAGATAGCAGTGTCAGGCTTGCTCTGTTAACTCCTTTCTAAAGTCATTTGCAAATGTTGCTAATGAGGCTGAAATATCATCCAAAGTAAGAGATGGTATCAGGGAGCTGCCAACCTAAAGGTTGTATTAATTAGTTGTATTTTGCAGGAGAAAGCAGAGGATAAGATTGGGGAAGTGATCTGCCACTTCCAACATAACACAGGGTTTAAATTCAGGTGGTCCTATAACTCATATTCTTTCTATTCTATTGTTCTCCTCCTTTAATTACAAGTCAGGTTAGCATTAGTCTCCCAAGATCTGCTCATCCTGCATTTGAATGATAGATCAAGTCTGAGCTACAAAAGCAAGAAAGAGCTAGGTCGCTCTGCCAAAGTGCCTAAACAGTCTTTCAGCTTCACCCCTCACCAGAACCATAAAACCGCTCCCAACTAGAGCAGGCAAGTCTCCAGTTACCATTGCTCTTCTCCTACTGTCAGACAGTATTCTCTTTCCATCTGCGAGACGGCCGTGTGGAGAAAAAAGAATCTCAACCCTTCAACATTAACACACTGTGATGAGTCTCATCACACGCTGGTGGGCGAAGGAAGCTGACATTTACTGTTCACCTACTCTGTGCAAGGCACTTGGTGCTTGAATTAATGTACCCCTCAAGAACCACTTCATTTCACAGATAAGGAAACAGAGTCTCTGAGAGTTGAACTAATTCATCCAAAACAATACAGAGTGACAGTGCGGGGACAAAACTTAGGTCTGACTCTAAAATCTGTGTTCTTTCCACCACCCCAAGCACACCTTTGAGTTGCCTTTCACCTTTCTCCCAAAATAACGATTCCTCTGGCCTAAGCTCTCCTTTTTCCTCTGAAGCAATCACCAGATCCAGTCTGTAACCACTGACTGTTCACTCCTGCTTTCTTGCCACTCTCCCTTCAAACACAATCTTTTACCCAATCTAACGCCCCCTCTAGTGTCACAGAAAAACAATGCGCAGGCTTGAATTTCAGAAAGCACTCTTACACTATTTCATGTGCCCTTCGCGACAATCCTGTGAAGTAGGCAAAGCAGGTAAAAGCACCCCTGTTGTAAGAAAGGTATCTCCCCAAAGCCACGGAATAAAAAGCAGGGAAAGTAAGGAGCAGAGCCTCAGATTTTGACGCTGGTCCTTGGCTCTTCCCACTGCTCCTCCCTGCCACCCCCGCCCCAGCGATGTCACAAGGTGCCGCCTCGTCTCGAACCCTGGCCTGTATTTCACACGTCCCTCCCACGCCCGCCCACCCACCCGCAGCATCCCCACCTGTGCTTGCACACGGCCCACTCTTCCACGATTCCCTCTATCCCAACGCCCTCCGCTCACGGGCTTCCTCACCCTACTGGCCACCTCGGCTCATTAGTCTCCCCACAGACAATACGCGAACCCCTTCTTGGCGTCCAGCAGACGCTCGCCCAGCCTCCCCGCTTCGGCGCCCCAGTCCCCCGTTCCTGTCAGCCCGCGGCCGGGTCGGCCCAGGCTACCTTCTCCAAGGATGCAGGTCTCTGCACGGCCAGGGAGCGGGCCAGTGATAGGACCGTGTTGAAATAGAAACCGCGTGAGGCACTGGAGCCGGAGCCGGAGCCGGAGCCGCCGCTGGAGCCTCCGCTTCCCCGGGCCACCACCGCCGCCGCCATCATCTCGCGCACAGCGGCGCTGACCGCCCGCTTCCCGCACCCGACCCGCGAGCGCCGGAGCTCACCGCGCAGGCGCGGCCGCATCCGGCTTCCCCACCACGTGACCTCTATGTTGCCGGTACAGGGTGGGGCGTGGCCGTGGGCGGTCCGACCGCTAGAGGGAGGAAAAAGCCTTGCGATTGGCTGGTCGGCGCACGCCGGGCGTGTCCCCCCCCCAAGCCGAGGGCCCCATGGTCTGCTCCAGAGGCGTGGCTGCTCACTCACTACGCGCGGAAGAAGCTCTCACTGCGACCCTGCGGTCGACAGGCAGAGTGCGAATCTGAGAGAGAGCGGTGGCCCAGTAGGGCTGCCAGGCGGTGGGCGCTTCGCGAGGGCTCCCGGAGGGCAGCCGGGACCCCTGCGAGCCCGGAAGGGCCGTTCCTCTCCTCAGCCGCGCAGCTCCCGCTCCTGCCCAGAGTGAGCGGAGCGCCGACACCATGTCGGCCTACCCTAAAAGTTACAACCCGTTCGACGATGACGCAGAGGATGAAGGCGCCCCGCCGACACCTTGGAAGGACTCCAATGACCCCTCTGTCGGGTCCGGAGCGCCTGCGGACAGGCAGCAGTACCTGCGGCAGGAGGTGATGCGCAGGGCCGAGGCCTCGGCCGCCAGCACCAGCAGGTCTCTGTCGCTCATGTATGAGTCCGAGAAGATCGGGGTCGCCACTTCCGAGGTGAGTCTGGAGCAAGGCTGGGCTGGATCCGCCAGTCTGCATTGTCACAGGGGTCAAGAAATGTTGTTTACGATGGCTGGGGAATTCTTGAATTGCCTAGAATAGGTTCTCTTACTTTAGTGACTTGTAATGTAAAGAGATGTGTATCTTGAGTACTTCAAAGAGGCTGTTGGCCCCCAGAAATCTTCCTTAGCCATTAGCTTGCTTAGTTGATTCTATTTTTGTACTCCTAGGTCATAGGTACACTCCCCACTGTGTCCCGTACAGGTAAGTAAAAATTGTGAATAGCAGGGCCTGAGTTAGGGAAATAGAGGGTATGTTTCTTTTACATAATTTCCTTGTTGGAAGCCTTGACCAATAGCTTCAGACATTCCTCCCCCAGGGACCAGAATGAGTGTGGACTGTGTGTGTGCTGGTGTCTGAAACGTCAGAGCAAATGGGCCTTGAGTTTTTTCCCATCAGTGACCATTTCACCTTACCAGTAGAGGTATTGTGGTCTTGTCTGCCTAGACACCTGTTGACTAAGCCAAAGTACGAGTTTGGTCAACTCTAGGGCCTTACCTTTTCTTCTCAAATCCAAACAAAGATCTAAATAGATAGTGTGCGTTTGGGACAGGCCATTGCTCCAACTCACCTCTGTCAGTTCATTCCATCCATAGAAGATTTCAGAGGAGGACCTTAAATGAAGATTGTTCTTACTTAAGCACCACATTCTCTCCTTAACCTACTAATGATTTTGTGGGGGCTTTTTTTTTTTTTTTTTTTTTTTTTTAGTTTTAAAAAACCCAATAGTAGATTTGATAGTAGATTGGTATGTCAGCCAAGAATAATTAATCTTAAGCATATATAGCTTTGAAACGTAATGCTACAAGTTAAAGTATTGTCTTCCTCCATGGGTCTCCTTTTAATTCTTTTCCCCATCAAAGTTCATTCTGACCTGAACACTTAAGGTCTTGGGCAGTTTTGAAGTATATTGATTAACGTCTCAAATAGTCATCTCCACCATTTTCCCATTGCCCCTTCCTTGGTTGATTTCCCTTCTCTGTTTCTCCCTGCTACCTCTCATTGGCCCGCCTTCCTATCTTTAGCCTTGTCGAGGAAGTTTAGGTTGTAGTTCTTAAATGTCATATCTACTGGACTCCCATTTTTTAATTTAAGTGGAAAGTGTTAACTTAGATTTGGAAGGATTGTTTAGGTCTTAGGGCCCTAATAGAGGGGTCGCTGAGTGTCTCAGACCCAAGGAAGCCAACTAAGAGCTGCTTAAAGAGACATATTTGAAAACAGTTGAGAACAAATAAAGAAGAAAATCAGAATGATACAAAGTTGGATGTCCTGACAGCAGATAAACTTGAATCTGGCTTTTAAGACTAAGGTTTAGACAAGAGGAGTGAGGAAGAAAAGGAATGTTCCCAGGGAGAATAGGAACAGCGCAGAGGCACTGGCCTGGCACCTGACCACCTGGGCTCCTGGGCAGGGAAGTGAGGCATAGGATGAGAATGAGGTAAGAGCCTAGAGGAGGCAGCTTAGGAGCCTTTTGTGTGGTCTAGAGGGAAGGTCTGTTCTGGTAACATAAGAGAGCCAAAAACATAAAAGGTGTCAGTTGTTCCATACGGATTGTGTTGACACACCCCATGCTGCCCCAAGAGATTCTCGCTTATGAAGTGGGGACTGTGAGAGCAGACATAGTGGCACCTCAGGCCTGTGAGGCTTAGCCTGGGCCAAGCTGGTATTGCTCTGAGAAGTACAGTATGATCATGACTGAGCAGTGACCGGCTTTCTCATTAGCATGTCCACACTAAATTTTTCTGTTCTTAGTTATTGGAGGCAGGAATGATTAGCACACCTGCCCCCACCCTACCTCACACTCTCCAAACTGTCTTTCAGTCACTCATCACTCTTTTCATTCCCCTCAGAGTGGCAGTGGGAAATGGGACAGGTGAGCTCTTCCGGCCACTCAGTGTACAGGGCGGTGCCCAGCAGACCCGAGTCACCTGCTTACGTCCCAGCTTTGACGGGTGCCTGCTGGATACTCACCACTATGAAACAACCCAAAGCATGACAGATTTTTATAGAGGATCAGGGTGTACAAATAATACTCGGTTGGAAAGGTCATAATTCAGTCCCAGCTTGGCAAAAGTAGGAAAATTAGTCAAGTCACCTCTAGCGGAGAGCTGCCCTTCTCCTGTGAAACCTGCAAGGTTTGTTTCTCACAAAGACTAGCCATAGGTCATGACTGCCAACAGACAGAGGATAAGTAGACAGGGCAGAACATGTCACGCTCGGCTGGCCTCTTAAGCACACTCCAGAACCATAGAGAGACTTCTAGGCCATTCAGCTCTTCTATTTCGCAAGTGTAATTTATTTCCTTTTTTCTTTTCCTAAGGTTTAAGTTTTGTGAAGCAGTAATCCAGTCACATGGTTCAAAATTCAAAACATACAGAAAGTTATGAAGTTTCCTCCTACCCTTCTACCCCCACAGCAACCACTTACTATTAGTTCCTTAGGTGTTTTATAGAGATATTCTGTGTATAAAGATATAACCTTTTTTCCTTTTTAAAAAAATTTTAACTGAAGCAGAAGCATTCTATATAGCGATATATATGTACTGCTCTTTTTTTTTTTTTTTGTCTCTGCCATATTCCGTTGAATGCTGTCTTCTGTTTATGTAGCCAGTGCCTTAATGATGGGCATTTGAGTCATTTGCACCTTTGGATGAACCTCTTTGTGTCCTGCTTAGACATCGTGTTTGTATACCTTTACCCTACTCTGGCGGAGAGCCTGCGCAGGGTGCATCACATCCCCTCTGGCAGCGAGCTGAGCATGCTCCAGTGACATATTGTGGGACCTGGGATCTTAGTGCAGGGGAATCCAGCAACAAACGTTAGACCTGGCCCTGAACAGTTAGTGTAGTAACATCAGTGGAAAGGGAGTAGTTTTTAGCAGTTTGAACATGATGCTCTCCCACCGCCAACCAGAATGTCTTTAACGCTGTTTTGTGCAGGGGGGCTGCACTTGCCTACTCGGTGTCTGTCCAGCACTCAACAGTCACCAAAGCCATACTGAGCATTTAGTTCAGAGAGGTGGGCAAGAGGAGAACACCCTCTTAGCCCAGAACAGAGGCCATCATAGTCATCTTTTCAGGCATCTCCATAACTTACAGTGGTACCCCCATTCTCTGGGAAGCTGGCCTTGGAGTAGAACCTTCTCCACTCCAAATGAGGGGCTGTACAGACCAGAGTCTCCTCTCCAGGCAACCTGTGGTGATTCCAATGCAGCCATAGTTCTTAGCTCAACCCTACCGTGACACAAAGGCTGATGAAGGAGAAAGACATCTGCTAGGTTAAGTAACTCCCTAGTAGATTTCTAAATGTTAGCTATGGGGAAGGAGCAGTTGCTTGCTCAGCCTTCTGCTCCCACATTTTTCAGCATAGTGTCCTTCATGTTACTAGGTGCTCCCCAAATAGTTGCCAGGTGAATAAATGACCTGGGGAAGGGAAGGAAAAGGAAGGGGCGGGAAGCAGAGGATTGATTGGTAATGAAAGAGATATTGAGGTGGGAAGAATGAATTGACCCATGTGACTCTGGATGAAATCTTCTTCCTGATGGCCAGAAAATGCCTCCTTAGGCATTTCAGGCTTTCTACCAGGTGTAAGGGACTCTCATAGAAATGCCATTGGATCACATCTTCATCAATAGGCCTGTTTTCAATTTATTTTTTTACTAAATTTTTCATAGAACTGTCAATGATTAAATTTGACTGGAAAATTTTGGGATCCCAGGCAAACTTGCTGGCTCCTTAGTTGTCACAAGGCACCTTGTGAGGGTGAGTTGTTACCATTCCGTTAGATCAGACATCCTATACCACAGAGGTGGCATCTGGCCATATCTGCTGCCCCTTCCTGAAATGTCCGCTGATGGCTGCCATGTCATCCTGAGGGACCTTGCTCTGCTGACCAGGTAATGTGCTACAGGGAGCTGAGGGGCAGCTTCCTGCCCTCTGCTCTCAACCTTCCACCTCTGAGTTGGTGGTTCTGAGAGTGGGAGGTGCTGTTGGAGATGTTGTTTGAGGGTCCCCAAAACCACCCACAGGTTCAATGATTTTTTTAGGACTAACAGCAAAACTGTTAATGCTTGTAGTTATGATTTATTACAGTAAAAGCATACAGATTAAATTCTCAAAGGAAAAAGTCTCGTAGGGCAGAGTCCAGGAAAGACCAGGTATGAACTTCCAGCTGTTCTCTCCCAATGGAGTTGTGTACACAACATACTTCTCCCAGCAGTGATGTACAACAACACGCACAGAGTATTGCCAAAGAAGCTCACCCAGCCCTGGAGCCCAGAGGTTTTATTGGGGGTTAGCCATGTCCGCATGGATGCCTACATGGCTGCCCGGCTGCCCACCTGACTGACTTAAGTGTCTAGCACCTCCAGAAGTCAAGCGTGTTGGCCCAAGGCCCCCATCTTAAATCACGTTGTTCACATTAAACTATCTGGTCTGACCTGAGGACTCACAGAAACAAAGACAGTCTTATCACAGTAATTCAAGGGCAAGAAAGCAGACTGGGCCTTTCTTTGGAATGTGCAGGGTGTGGACAATCGAGGCCTACTGAATTAGTCCTTTACTGGGGCCCCCGGTCTGCGTGCACACATGCAGTCAGGGGCACCAGCGTTACTGGCTTTGCCCTTGGTGTGTTTTTTTTTTGTGTGTAACCTAAGATTCAGTTTGTGATTTTGAATCACTTCATTCTGTCACTATGAGACATGCTGAGACTCAACGTGCTACTTCACTGAAACAGTGCCCGAATTTGCACATGCTCCGCATGTGCTCATGCATCCCTGCCATTGCTTGTGTGTGTGCATGCTCTTTGGAAGAGGCGCTACATAATGAAAATAAATTTCAAGTTTCTAGATTCAGCTTTTTGACTCCAATCTGATGTCTGCCTACTTATCATTTGATACCTAAGTTTAATTACAAGCTCAATATTAGAAACTTAGCGTTGATACCTTTCGCTCAGGAAATCAGATCATGACTCAGTCAGGGAAGATACTAAGGTCCGTCTGATACTAGGAGATGCCTTGGCTGTGAATTGGGGTTGGGACCTGGTAGTCCCCGCTGCCCTTTGAAGGCCATAACTCTGTCCCATCATTGATCCTTGCTGGGTCCTGCCTGGCATCCCTGCCTATTCCCTGTCATGTTCACCACACACTGTTTCTCTTCCCCTCTCAGTTCCCACAGCTGGTCCTGCCACCCCAGGCCACTGCACTGGCCACTCCCTCTGCCTAAATGCGCTACCCCCCCCCACCCCCAACCCTTTGACTCCCTAACTTCTAAGCTTTCAGTTTCTCACCCCATTGGGGAGCCTTCCTGCCCTTCCCACTTAAACCAGGTGAGAAGTACCTGTGAAGGGCTTACCCTTTCAGAGCCTGGATTGTGGGTGTATGATGACTTCCTTTTCTGTCTCCCCTACAAGACTATAAACTCAGTGAAGCAAGGACCCAGTTGCCTTTCTTGGCTTCCCAGTACTGTAGCATTAGTCAGCAATGAAAAATCAGATTTAACTTCCTTCATTGTTCCCTGCTAACCTGTCAGCTCCATCAGGGCAGAGATTTGGGGTGTTTTCACACACCTGGATCAGTACCTGGCAGAGAGAGAGAGAGGGTGCTTGATAATAGGTATTGGTGGATATCTTGCAGCACTCTGACCTTCTGTGTGTTTTCAAAGAGTACCCTGCCAGCCATGATTCCCTGATGTCTTCACATCCTCACATGGTGCTTAGACATACTCCATCAGGCAGGTGTCACTTCACATTGGGCAGTGTACACCCTAACAGTGTTTTTAGCTGTCTTTCTACTTTTTCTTGTTCTATCAGGAATCCCTGTGCTTGACAAAAAGCCACAAGCCAAAGAGGAAATTGAGACACTTCCTCTCTCTGTGTTGTCCCTCAGCATTGTATCTCCAGCCAACCAGATTTTTTCTTTGACCATCTTTTCCAGTTTAACTTTAGAAAACTCCTTTGGAGCTCAAGGAAGAGGGGGAGTCACCTGTACTGCTAACACCTGAGCTAAGAGCTTTGCATGTGTGCCCTTTACACTGTGGGCACTTCGCAGAGCTCACAGCCACCCTAGTCTCTTAGGTGACCTCCCATTCTCACAGGAACCAGCAGAGGAGACATGATGTAGCCCCCCTTCTGGGGGATGGGAACATTTGAGGCCTGCCTTTGTAATGGCTGGGGTGCAGGGCCTGCCTGGTCTCTCCTTCCTGTCCTGGCACTCCTTGGTGTTTGTTCTGCCAAGCCCTTCTTCCTCGTTGGTTAGAACTAGGTCACAGGTACATGGAGTCCAGTCCTTTCCTCTGCCTTGGAGGAGGATATTAACAGAAGTTCTTCCTCTCCTGACCTCCTGACCAGCAGGTCACCTCTGGTAAACAACAGCTTCCAGCTCAGAAACTTTCAGAGACCAGAGTGGCACTCTCTTCCTGGCCTTCCAGCCTCACAGCAGGACGAGCCACCCCCACATATTTTTCTGTACTTCTATCGTAATGTCTAAATAAGATGTTTGGTTTTCTTACTGAGTAAGCACAATGACACAGACTCTGAGAATTTGAAAGACTGTGTCACTTGTGAACAGAGGAAAATAAAATCTCACTGTGAATTGAGAAAGGTTTTGTCAGCTGTTTGTTATGTCTGTGACTCTCCAAGTTGAGGTGGACAGGCCAAGGTGGAAGGGCAAGTATTGGGTTTGCCAAAAAGTCTGTTACATTTTTTCTGTAAAAGACACATTTTTCATTTTCACCAATAACTTTATTGATTTGGATATTTCGAGTATGTTGACTGTCTCCTGTTATTGGCTTCTAGAGAGTAGAGGCCAGTGGTGCTGCTAAACACCTTCCAATGCGTAAGACAGCCCCACAGCAAAAAATTATTTGCCCGAAATGTCAATAGCACAAGAAACTTCACAAACCACTTTTGACATGTTTGGTCAGTCACAGCACCTTCTCCACACACTGCACAAAATTTTTTTGTGTTCCAGGTGAATTTTGACCTTTTTTTTAAGAAAAGATTTTATTTATTTATTTTTAGAGAGAGGGGAAGGGAGGGAGAAAGAGAAAGAGAAATCAATGTGTGGTTGTCTCTCTTACGCCCCCAACTGGGAGCCTGGCCTGCAACCCAGGCATGTGCCCTGACTGGGAATCAAACCAGCAACCTTTCCCTTGGCAGACCAGGGCTCAATCCACTGAGCCACACCAGCCAGAGCTACCTTTCTTGAAATAGTGAAGCGTAACATACCAAAATGTTGCATATCTTCTTCCATCTTCAATACTAAAATTGCTGCACAACAATTCACCAATTTTGGTAAATTTTTTTAAATGCATGCTGATATGATGACTCTCATGGTACAGTCTAACAAAATTGTTTCCAATGAAGTTAAAGACAACTAAACAGTACTAGAGCCATCATATGGAAAAACGTAACGGACTTTTGACATATTTGGCCAACCCAGTAGTTCGTGAGATGAGTGAAACTGTGATAGGGGAGTTCATTATCAGGGAGGCCAAGAACCTGCCTCCTGGTGGGCAGCAAAGCCCTGGCCACCACTCCCGGCCCCAGCTGCTCTAAGTGCCTCATCAGCTTCAGATTCTTCTCTTTTCTGCAGCATGTGAAATAAGCTAGGTGGGACTGAACTGTTAAAAATAAATCAACTCAAAAAACATGTGAATGCTGGAGAAAATCATTTTAATCCTAATGTATAGCTCTCCCTTGTTCCAGAAAAGACCTACCTCCGAATGGACATGAAGATGGCTTAAGGTATTGGAAGAAGTAGAAACTCCAGATAAATTGAGAGATTTTCTTTTTCCTGAAAATTAGCCCATGTCAGATTTGCTTCACATATTTGAAGAATACAGTCCAGAAGACACTTTTTCTTTTTAATTGAAAAAGCCTGGTGATTTCTTCAGACATATCTCAAGCTGGTGAAAAACATTTAAATGTTCAAAGCTGTAAAGCCCCTCAGCTCTAAGTTTATTTCCAACAAGAGTTAAGCAGAATTTAATAGTAATTTCAACCAGTGTTTTAGCTTTTTGTCTAGACATTATATTTTTAATTTTACCCACTAAACATTCAGAGCTGAAGCTATATGTTGGGCCCTAAATAACCTAAAAGCCTTTTTTTTTTAAATACCTTTATATCTGAAATGGGTTTAATGAGTTTATATCAAACTCATTGTCTAGAGTTTTATTTTTGTTCTTCAAATTTTGGGGGTGTTTGTTTAAATTTTTCACAGCTGTGTTTTTAGGTATCAAGAGAGAACATCTCCACAGATTATTTACACAATTGGTTGAGCCACAGGGAGAGGCAGGGTTAGGAGATTGAGAGGAAGGCAGCTGAGGGCAGGGGCTGCGTCACGAAGTAAAAGAAGAAGATCTTGAGAGGTTTTGGGAGGCTTCTGGCTGGAAAGACAGATCACAGGGAGGGGACAAGGTTAGAATGGCCTGAAATAGGGGCTGAAACAAGTTTGGTACAAATAAAAGAGGTGTTAGTATTTCTTTAATGGTGAGTTCCCATTTGCAGCCACAAGCATCAGCTCTTGGGGATAAAGATCCAGATTGTCCCCATAGCCACAGAGCATCATTCATGTCACTGCCTCATAGAACTCGCATGCTGAAAGAAAACTAAAGCGGGTCAAGAGTAGAGTATTGAGGATGAAAGGAGGAGTTCTGCTTTAGAGAAGATGTTCAGGGAAGACTCTTTGAGGAAGTGGCCTCTGCATGGACACTCAAATTAAGTGAGGAATGGAGACATACAAGTACCTGGATGAGGAGCATTATAGGCAGAGAAAGGAGCATGTGCAAAGGCCCTGTGACAGAGTCACTCTTTTTGCAAGTTTTAAAACTGACCCTGTGGGTGAGCTGGAATCAGACACTAACAGGGCCCAGAAAGGACTCCAGGATTTAGTCCACAAAATTAAAGACATGACCAAAGCCAGGTAGCTCAATGGGAACGTCTGTATCTGATAAGAGAGTACAAAATCATTGTCCATGGGGCAGTGCCAAGTCAAAGCCTGTAAGTGTTACAAGGAGAGGGCCAGAGAGGGTCTGCAGCCAGTGCACAGGCCCTGTACTCTGACCCCCACAAGCACACTTCATCTGTCTTAACATGGACTCAAGACCAAATGGAAAAGCAAGCAGATAGAGGTAGAGCAGGGAGGGGAAAACAGAGGAATGTGTTGTCAGAAAGGATACCATGCTCTTCACAGAGGATAGTTTCTGTCCCCATATGTGCTCACTGAGGGTTTATGAAGAGCCTGCTGTGTGTAGTCCTGTATAGGAGCGGGAGAATTAAACAAAGACAGATAATGTCATCACCTCTGTTTTTCCCCAGGAGCTCGTCCGTCAGCGAGGAGTCTTAGAGCGCACGGAGAAGATGGTGGACAAAATGGATCAAGATTTGAAGATCAGCCAGAAGCACATTAACAGTATTAAAAGTGTGTTTGGGGGTTTTGTGAATTACTTCAAATCTAAACCAGCAGAGACCCCACCTGAACAGAATGGCACCCTCACCTCCCAGCCCAACAGCAGGTAAGTGGGTTTTCAGATGTCCTGATATGAAATAGAAAAAAGTGGGGTTTAGGGCAAATGACCAATGACTCTCAGGCCACTTCGAGTGCCTCAAAGGGATCCAGGAACCTTGTGAGTTTCTCCTTGGGAGGGATTCCTCTTCAAACAGTTTGCAACAAGAAACATTTTTCCAGCACTCCTGATTACCTTCATTTGCCTGACATCCGGTCTGCAAATTTGGTATCAGTTGGGTCTCCGGTAAATTACTGCTCAAGTAATTGTAGCCCCAGAAATTGGAAAGAGAAACTGTTCACTTCAGAGAATTTAATCAGTATAAATGTGACTCACTTCACCAAAATTTTGCTTGGAAAAGTCTGTATAGTGAACTTTTCCTTATTTAATATAAGTTGCTAATTGATTTTCATTTTAAAATTAGAAATTATTATCCGCAAATTTTTGGCTACAGTATGATGAAATCATACATGTGATTTTGGCAGGCATTTAAATGTCACATGTTTAAAAGAGAAAAGAATTGGGGAGTATAAGGAGTATAAATGGTAGCAGAAAAAATACAATAAAAATAAATAAATAAAAGAGAAAAGAATTTCTGCTAAAATAGATTGCTACTATTCATATCTCAGACCACTGTATGTGTTTTTTATTATAAAAACAATGTAGCCATGTTACAGAAAATCTACACCTTACTTACCATAACACAAAAACTTCAAATTAAGTTTTTCTTCTTACTCATTGATTTCATAGGTGTGTTGTGTCAGAGTATTCATTTGGTTTTGTGGCCTGCTTCCGTTTCACCAGAAAAACGTTTGATGTGATGTTATTACACAAATTTCATAAGCATCTCTGTCTCGCTTTGTATGTGTGTGTCTCTCTCTTTTAATCCTGGAATACAAAGCTATTTTTTAAGAGGTTTTTTTTTTTTTTTTTTTTTTAATGCATAGCTATCTTAACTAGACAGCTAATGACTATTTACTTGTATATACGCCTGTGTGGCCATCACCCAGATCAGGAAGTAGGGTGCTATGGAGAAGAAATTAGGAAGCTTATTTTCAGCTCACAGTGGGTCTGGGGAGAAACAAGTGCAGGCAGAAGAGCCAGTGGTGGCAGCAGAAAGAACAAGCAGGTGAAGTCGGTGGTGAGGGGTCCAGCAGCTATTTTCTCTGGATATACTAGCCAAGGTTATGGAGTTTTTTGGCTCAGCCATGTCCATTCATCCCCAGCTTTCCAACTTGACCCTAATTTCAAATATCTTGTCACTCTGTTCCCCCAACTGGAGTAGTTTTTTTTTCCCCAATATGCAAATCAGAAAGATGATTCGTGTCCTTATTTTTAGCTACCTGTAATTGCCATAGGAAGTGTGGATGTCTGTTCGCTTTGGACTGAGACATCACCTCGCACAACCTCAGCAGGAAAGTAAGCCTTTGGAGAAGATTGGAGAAGTTGGAAGCTGGCGAGTTTGTTATCAGCACTTCCCTGTGTCCTCTATACCTTTTCCCAGAGGCTGCCTCTTGGGGATTATAGTATAAAAGCCTTTAAGGTCCTGGAACTCCCAGGGTAACTTCTCTTTTTTTGGAGCATCTTGAAAACTGAAGGCCTTCCCAACAAAGATGTTTCAGTAGGGAGGCAACCAGAGTTATTTCAGAGAGGAGAGCTTCTCAGTGGCCCCATGTCACATATCCCATGCGGTCTCTACCCATAGATGCTCCCCAGTCAATGGTAGAGTTCTTGCCATCACTTAGTAAGCGCCAGAAAGCAAAACTTACATGAAGCAGCTTGTTCTCATTCAAGTGTTGTCCAAATGCTTGGAAGCAGATCTGTGCAGCTTTGTAGAGAGGCTGCTCTGGTAACATTGTGTGTGTTCCTTTCTTCATGGGTCCTGAGTGCCCACACTCTGCAGGCTCATGCCTTTGGCTGGGAGGCAAAGCTGTAGTATCAAGGTCCATCTTCTTTTGGAAGGTATGCAGGAGGCAGACAGTAAACAGTGACGCAGAAAAGGTTCAAAGGAGGGGGAGCTCAGGCCCTGGGGATTGAGGAGCCAACCTTTTGCATGGAGTCAGGGTTTTGTGGGAGTCTCCCAGTTGAAGGAGGGGGCAAGGGACAGACACATGGCAGTCAGAACACCAGAAAAGCCACGGCAAGAGAACACATGGCTGTTCCTGGAACAGGAGCCCCCTAGATTCTTAACAATTGAGGCATGGCCTGTGAGCTCCTAATCCCTAAATTTGCAAAAATCACTACATTGTAGTATATAATTGCTTCTATAAAATGCAGTAAAATTTGTGTGATCTGTTAAAATTCTTAATCCATAAATGCAGGAATAATTTTCATTTAAAATAACTTTCTCTTAACCAAACTTCTATTGAGTCATGTGTTTCCTGTGTACTTCCTTATCCATAAAACCTTGGGCCTTCTTGAAAGTTTTGTCTCTTGGTAAGCCATTGTCCCTGGTGACAGAGCTTCATAAGCTGCTTACCCTTGTTCCATTTAAAGCTCATGGGGGATCCATTCATATCATAGATTTCACCACCACTAAACCCGAAACTCTTTAACTTATTCAAGACTTGGTTTCTGACCAAGAGCCACCACTCTCTTAGACTCCTTTCCTTTCTTATCACTTCTGTCACTCTCCATAGAATTGGCTTTCTTGGGGGAGCCCTTTCATAAAAGTGCACAGAAAAAGAGCTTTGAGGCATACAGGCTGGATGGTGGCAGGGTGGGCTCGAAAGCCATGCATCTCCCACTTACACCCAGCCTGGCAATGTGTGGGGCTCACTGTCATGCTTGGAGAAACCGGCTGTGTGTTTTAGAAACCGGCTGTGTTAAGTCACTGCTGCTGAGTAACGAAAACCTCAGATTTCAGAAGGTTAAACCTTTATTCTACATGCCAGTGGAGCACTGGGGGCCTGCAAAACCGTTAGCCCGACAAGAGTCCAGGCTGGTCCCTAATGGTCGGGGAGCCTCTAAAAAACTTCAGCTGGCCCTGGCTGGTATGGTTTAGTGGATTGAGTGCTGGCTTGCGAACCAAAGGGTCACGGATTCGATTCCTAGTCAGGGCACGTGCCTGGGTTGTGGACCAGGTCCCGAGTTGGGGGCGCATGAGAGGCAGCCACACAATGCTGTTTCCTGCCCTCTCTTCCTCCCTTCCCCTCTCTAAAAATAAATAAATGAAATCTTTAAAAAATAAAAAATAAAAAACTTGAGCTGGGGAAGTACATTATAGATTATGTTACAAAGAATTATGTTAGAAAGATACCTGACATTTGGGGGCTGTGGATTGGAAAGGCAGAGAATGAATCCCTAAGGTAAAGAGAGGCAAGGCAGGAGGAAAGCTAGGTTTCTAGAGTACATGGGAGATCAAGATGACTTTTGTTTGCATGGTCTGTGGAGAAGGAGGGCCTTTTGGAGAATAACTGTGGGTCCTAGCCTGGCTGATGAAGAAGCACAGACTATGTAGGAGGCCCAGCCTCAGGGACACGTGCCACACAGGGGCTCATTGGGCTTTTGGGTGCAGTCTGAGTATTACTGAGTTGCCAGAAGAAGTCACTGTCTACAGCTGGGGCTGGGAAACTAGGTTTTGTGGGCTAGGAAACAAATCAAAAATATTTTGTAGAGATTTACATAATAAGAAAAGAATTTTTAGTGATAAAAGTCAAAATAATAAAAGAGGGAAATAATAATTGAGTAATTTTTTTTATAATACAGGTCTACTTATGAGAAGACTGAAATTCTTAATTCAGGTTCAAAGTTAATGTTCCCTATCATTTAATGCCAGTGGACATTGTAAAGACCATTCTCTGCTTGTGACTGTATAAAAACAGCTGGTGACAGCTGGGTCAAAAGTTTGCTGAGTCCCAGTCTAAAGTACCCAGTTGGTTATTTCATATGCTTCTCCTCTGCCTGGGACTAGGATCCTTCTTTTCCTGAGGGAGGGCCACCTAACCAGATGCTTTGCTTCTAAAGCAGGGGTCTCAGAAGCTTGCTAAATGGGCAGCAGGCTTCCCAAGAAGTGCTGATGGGAAGAAGTGCTCTTCTTGGGTCAGGGAAGGTATTTGATTTTCTCACACAGGATTTCTTGAAAAGACTATACTGTCATAAATGTTTTTTCTTTGTAAAAGTTTCCTTTTTTTCTTAATTTTTATCAAAAGATTGAAAGACGCTATCTGTACAAGTAAAGAACAGGAGGCACAGTACCAGGCCAGCCACCCAAACCTCAGGAAGCTGAATGACTCAGGTTAGTGGGGACCTGTGTTCCCTCCTACATTTGGATTTTGTGGGGAGATCTCTGGATTTGGTGTTGGCCCTGAGTGGATGGGGTGAGGGGCGGGTGGCAGGGACTTCAGCTGCTGTCATCCCACATGCTGGGTGGTCTCAGGGATCCAGTGCCAATCTCAGAGAGCTGGAGGTGTGCATTATTTTAGAAGGTGGAGTAATGAAGTGGGAGCCTACTTCCTATTGAAAGTGAAAAGCCAGCTGCAAGAAAACCCCTAGGTAAGTAGAATAATGGCCCCCTAAAGATAACCATGTCCTAATCCCCAGACCCTGTATAAATATGTTAGGTTATATGGCAAAAGGGGAAATATGGTTGCAGAAGAAATTATAGTTGCTAATCTGCTGACCCTGAGGTGGGGAGATTATCCTGGGTTATCCAGTTGGACCTAGTATAATCACAAAGTCCTCTCTAAGTGGAAAGCACAGTGGAAGAGGGAGTGTCATAATGCGAGATTGAAGATGCCACATTGCTGGCTTTGAAGATGGAGGAAGGGGCCGTTACTAAGGAATGCAGGTGACCTCTAGAAGCTAGAAAAGACTAGGAATTGGATTCTCCCCAAAAACCTCCAGAAGGAATATAACCCAGTTGACACCTTGATCTTAGCCTAGTGATACCCATGTTGGACTTCCCAGCCTCCAGAACTTAAGGATAAGTTTGTTACAGCAGCAGTAGAAGACTGTACAGCCCCGAAGCCTGAGTGGGGGAAGAAGCAACAGAATGGAAACGATGTGCAAGATAGAATGTTTTGTGTGAAATCATCCTATTAATATCAGATGACAGGCCCAGAAACATCTCTTACCTGAAAAGGAGTTTAGGCCTTCCAGGGGCTTCTGTAGACCCCTAGAAAGCCAGGCATATTGGAAGGGCTCCAGAAACCAAGTGCATTCTGTGCTATCTTCAAGGAAATCAGGACACACCCTGGAAGCACCAGAATCTACCACTGTCATGGTTGGCACAACTAAGGAGAGGCCTGATGGAGGAAGAGCTGGGGGTCAGGAAAGACTGAGATCAACACAGTTCTGCCTGGAAAGGCAAAAAACCACAGGAGAAAATGAGAGAAAACTAAAATAAACCCAGAAAAAAATGAAGCTCTTTATACCCTGAAGTGGAACAGGAGCCCTATACCCAAAAGACATGGTTTTAAGGAATTAAAGGGAGTTTTATATTGTGTGGTGTGTATTAAGAAACAAACAAACCCCAAAAATGACAGTGTATTTGTAGAATGGCTTCATTAGGTTCTGCTACAGGGAATACACTAAGTGTAAAGGGAATTCTTCCCCCAAAGATGTAAACTGTGATGACAAACAGATGTTTCTGTACATTTAGAACCTGAAGTTCAAGGCAGATTTATTTCTAGGGATGAATGTACATTATTTATTTTTTTCCTTATTTGTTTTGTTTCAGGTGAAAAGACAGTATGGAAATAAATTTCAAAAAGAAAAAAACTACTCATCATCCAATTTCTATAACAACAATTTCCATTTTTAAACCTTGTCTCTTAGACCTTATCTGTGAGCCTGTGTGGTTGTGCATTGTTGCATTTCCACTGCTGTGTTATTACTTGTGTGAATCTTTGTCTCCTGAGCTTGTGTGCCAGTATCTGACCTGGTCAGCTGTAGGCTGAGGGTGTTTGATCTCCAAAGGGCTGCCCTGAGGAAGCATCTCTCCCTCCCCACAAGCCTGCTCAGTGCTCTTGCTCCTACATGTTATCCATTGACACACTTAGGTCTTCAAATGGTCTCTGAACCAACCACTTTATTCCTCCCACCCGTTTTCCAGATTGAGATTAATTTGGTGGAGCAACATTTCTAGGGATATCAATTAATGGTTCTCATGTTTCTTTCTAAAATCAGACTCCATCCCTGAAGGGACCAAACCTACTGTGAGTACTGAGGCTTACCCGAAGAACCCACACCTTCGAGCCTATCACCAGAAGATCGACAATAATCTAGGTAAGATTGGAAGCTGCACCAGGCTTCTCAGGTCCCTTATTTGAGACACGTGTCTTCCAGGTAGCTTGTGTCAAGCCAGCCAGTGCACTAGTAGACACCCAGGTTCTCAGAAGTAAAACCTGGTGTCTGCCTCTCCCTACTCACATGTTAGATCCAACATAAGTTGTGTCCGTCTCACCCCTCACTCTCTGGAGTCTGTTCACTTCATTCATTTTTACCTCTTGTCTGGATCATGACATCAGCAGGGACCAGGTGTCCCTGAGGGGCCTGGACCCAGCTCACTTCATTCTTACCACCTGGCATATGGAGCCCCATTTCCTCCTCTGTCCCGCTACTTTTTGCATCCAGAAGTTATGGGGACTTTTATCTTCCTGACACCGGTACCCTAGGCTGGGACTCCTCCTGAGATATTCCTACGGAATTTTTATCCACCACACGTGGATGTGTGAGCAGCCTATTCTGCCTCTCCGCCCCTCCTACTGGAGTGGATGGATGTGGTTTCTTTCATTCTATAGTTGTCAGATTTCTATTCAACTAGATTTCTGATGGTTCTGAGTGATGGTGTGTTTTTTTTT
>PVJD01002236.1:0-78535 GCA_004026545.1 Mormoops blainvillei | reverse complement strand
GGCCCTGTACCTTTTACCCCCTTGTCCCCCTACTCCCTTCCCGCTGATAACCCTCCATGTGATCTCCATTTCTATCCTTCTGTTCCTTTTCTAGTTGTTTGCTTAGTTTGTTTTGTTTTTAGGTTCAGTTGTTGATAGCTGTGAGTTTGTTGTCATTTTACTGTTCATAGTTTTGATCTTCTCAGACAGTCCCTTTAACATTTCACATAATAAGGGCTTAGTGATGTTGAACTCCTTTAACTTGACCTTATCTGAGAAGCACTTTATTTGCCCTTCTATTTTAAGTGATAGCTTTGCTGGATAGAGTAATCTTGGATATAGGTCCTTGCCTTTCATGACTTTGAGTATTTCTTTCCAGCCCCTTCTTGCCTACAAGGTTTCTCTTAAGAAATCAGCTGATAGTCTTATGGGAACTCCTTTGTAGGTAACTGTCTCCTTTTCTCTTGCTGCTTTTAAGATTCTCTCCTTATATTTAATCTTGGGTAATGTAATTATGACATGCCTTGTTGTGTGCTTCCTTGGGTTCAACTTCTTTGGGACTCTGAGCTTCCCGGACTTCCTGGAAGGCTATTTCCTTTGCCAGCTTAGGGAAATTGTTCTTCATTATTTTTTCAAATTAGTTTTCAATTTCTTGCTCTTCCTCTTCTTTTTCTGGCACCCGTGTGATTCAGATATTGGAACATTTAAAGTTGTCTCAGAGGTTCCTGAGCCTCTCCTCATTTTTTTGAATCCTTGTTTCTTAATTCTGTTCTGGTTGAATGTTTATTTCTTTGTTCTGCTCCAAATCGTTGATTTGAGTCCTGGTTTCCTTCCCTTCACTCTTGGTTTTCTGTATATTTTTCCTTATTTCACTTTGCATAGCCTTCATTTTTTCCTCTATTTTGCAACCATACTCAACCATTTCTGTGAGCACCCCAATTACCAGTGTTTTGAACTCTGCATCTGATAGGTTGGCTATTTCTTCATCGCTTAGTTGTATTTTTTCTGGAGTTTTGATCTGCTTTTTCATTTGAGCCATATTTCTTTGTCTTGGCGCTCCTGTTATGTTGTAAGGGTTGGAGTCTTAGGTATTCACCAGGGTGGGGTAAACCACGTGGCTGCATTGTGGTACTGTATATGGGGGAGGGGTCAGAGAAGGAACTATGCTGCTTGCTCTGCTCCTGGCCTGCTTTCAGTTACTTCCCCCACTACCTGCAACAAATTGGGCCCTTCTGGTGCTGATTCCTGGGTGGATGGGTTTGTGTGTGGTCTGGGACCCTGTGGGTCTCTCCAATAAACTCTCCTGTGAGGCTGGGAGTTTCTCCTGCTGCTACGACTCCACAGGTTTTTACAGCCAGAGGTTTTGAGGCTTTCTTTTCCTGTACTGGAACCCTGTGTTGCATGGTCTGTCTCGTTCCTGGCACATACAAATGTGGGACCGCCTGCTCTGCCAGCCACCACCTCACCTACACAGTCTTCTAGCCACCACCTTGCCACGTGTCCTCTCTGCACCAGCTGCCCGTCTCCACCCCTCCTACCAGTCTGGATGAATGTTTCTTCTTGTAACTTCTTGGTTGTTGCACTTCTGTACAGATTGATTTTCCGGCAGTTCTGGTTGTTTTTGTTTTTAAATTTTTTGTTGTCTTTTGTTTGTGTGAGGAGGCAAAGTGTATCTTCATACGCCTCCATCTTGGCCAGAAGTCCCCTGTTCTGTCATTCAGTTGTAATTTCAATGTGTTTATGCTAGGAGGTGAGCTGTGTTAACCTATGCCACCACCTCAACCAGAAGTCTAGAGTCTTCCTTTTAAGCATTCAAAGAAACCTTCACAGAAGTAAGACATTTATTTTAGAGACTATACATAAGTGAGAACAAATAAAAGGACTGTAACCCACAACCCACAACTCACCACTGCTTCTCTCAGTGTAAATGTCATCCCTAGACCTCCATGGCTGCAGGGGAGAGGGCCCATCTCAGCATCTCCGTGCAATTGCAGACTCTGCACCAGACTTCACCTGCCCTTTTCCCTGAAAGCCCAGAGTGCCACCCACTGCTTCTGTCCTCTGGACTCTGCCCTGGAGCCAAAGACCTTAGGTAGAAGGTGCGTCTGCTGGATCAGAGAAACAAAAGGGCTTGAAAGCCATTAGTACTCTCCACCAAAGGTTTTTCCGGAGAGAAATTTCTGTACCTTCCGGAGGGAAGGTACAGAATTCAGTATGTCCAGCTCACCTTTATAGTCTGAGGATATAGGGTTGGCATGAGGACTTGCCAAGAGGACTAGCTTGGAGGAGGGTTGGGGTGGAACAGGGAGACGTCAGAGCTCAGTCACCAGGCCTTGCTAACACTAGCCATGCATGGCTGCCCTGGCAGGTTAGCTCTTCCCTTCATACTACACCCTCCCTCTGTCTCAGGGACTCCCTTGCCTGGTGGCTTTACTTCATCACGCTTTTTATCTCAGTCTAGTCATCTGCCTGTTCTTTGCTATTCATCTGCAGACAAGCTTCCTGATACCAGTGACCTCACAGGTTTTACTTTCCATGGTCATGGATTCTAAGAAATTCAGGAAGCACAAGGCTGAAGACTATTTTTTTTAAATTGATCCAGCTTAGATTTGTGGTGCCAGTGCCAGTATTTGTGGATTCTGGCCTTTTTTCACTTAGTGTTTGATCTATAATTTAGCAGTTAGAAGATCTACGAAGCACCACCTTCTTCTTCCCTCTCTCTGGTTCTTTCCTGTCCTGCTGTTATTAGAAAAAGGGCAGAAAGCAGCTCTGGGCATGCCCCCCATTCTCACTCCCCATGTGCAGGTGCATGTGTGTATATGCATACCTACACAGACGTGAAAGCTGGGAAGAGGGCTTTATCATTCATCCAGACAAAATTAAGTCAAGACTCATTTCTAAAATTAGCACAGCCCCCTCAGGGGACTCCACATTTCTCTTAACGTCATCTGTGCCATGTAAGCCTTTCACATACTCCTAAGGCTGACCATGACCTTATAGACATTATTCCTCTTCAAAACACATGTGAGATTGATTTTTACAACTTTTTGAAACAAAGGAAAATATTGTTACCAATAGTGGGACAACCTAATGAGGGAAATTCAGTGAGCTCACAAGGGGGCTCATTGTCCCAGGGACTTCCAGGGCCTTTCTCTCACAGTGGGTCCACCTCAGCTATAGTCACAGTCCTAGGCAGGTTCAGAATTTGCACTCAGGCCCAGTGGAATTAGCCTGAATTTCCCCCATACCACATTTCCCCAGGGTGGAAATGGGGCTCTTCTTGTGTTTGAACTTGAATTTCAGTAATAATGATGTAATAACCTAGCACAAGAGTTGAACCTTTGCCAAAAGCAATGTACTCCACAGTTACCTGGGACTTAGCCATCTGGCATCTCTGAAGGAACTCAGCACCTTCAGCACTTTTGACATGGGACACCAGGCTGCAGGGATTTGTGTACTCAGCTTGTTCAGAGGCCACTGCCTTCTTTCTGACCACAAAGCAGGTGAACGAAATTGTGCCAGGCCAGTGCTGGGAAATGCAAGCTAAGTGGCGTACCCCAGAACATTGTCAGCATCAATGTGTTCATGGATCCAGGAAATGGTAGCAGTGAGTGAATGAATGTGGGAAAGTGTTAATTTTCATAACATAGGTAAAAGGGACCTCACAGCATCTGGGTCCAATGGGAACATCTGTAGTTCATGTGTTTTCTGGTAGAGCATACCAGGTGGCAGGGCAGTGACAGACCTTCATCCCCCTTCTCCTGCCACTTGCACAGTGGACCAGCAGGATGCAGCCTTCTGCAAGGGACAGGGCTTCCCCGGTCTGTCTCTCAGACGTATTTCCAAACAAGGATCTTCATATTTTTAACTCTGGACCTGAGCTTGACCTAGCTTTAGGGAGCTAAAGATGGAAGGAAGGAAAGCAGGCACTACCCACTGACATGAGGTTTTTGCCGAAGAGCAAGCCAGTGAGTCTGGCTGTTAATAACCAGAGTATCTCTCCCAGATACTCATCATGGGGTCTAGGAAGGAAACTTGCTTCCAGGCCCCTCTGTGCTCTTTTCCATGGGTACTGATCCTACAGTTTGCAGTAATCTACAAAAAGATTCAAAGGCCACTGAAAAATTATGTAGATCTATGTGCACTTTAGAAAACACTGGAAGGACAAAATACCATTACATTAACAGTGGTTATCTTGTGTGGTCGGTGTCGGGAGAAGTGGCTTTTACATTAAGAACATACTACTTTTGCCCTGGCCACTGTGGCTCGGTTGGTTGGAGTGTCATCCTGTAACCAAAAGGTTGTGGGTTCGATTCTTGGTCAGAGCACATACCTAAGTTGCGGGTTCAGTTTCCAGTCTGGGCATGTATGGGAGGCAACCAATCGATGCTTCTCTCCCGCATTAATATTTCTCTTACCCTATCTGTCTAAAAGCAATGAAAAAAATGTCCTCAGGTGAGGGTAAAGAAAGAACATTACTTTTTATTGAGTAAACAGATTTTCTTTTCACTTGCACATATTTTGGAAAATGTAACCAAAGCCCTGGAGCTTTTTAGCCTGTTATGTGAGGAAGAGGACATCATAATCTAAATGTCATTGAACACCTGGGAGGGAACAAGAAACACTTCCCAATGCTGTCACTGTTTGCTTAGGTCTGCATGTCCTTTCCCTCTCCCACAGATGAGCTGTCCATGGGACTGGGCCGGCTGAAGAACATAGCCCTGGGGATGCAGACAGAAATTGAGGAGCAAGATGACATTATTGACCGCCTCACAACCAAAGTGGACAAGATAGATGTCAATATAAAAAACACAGAAAGAAAAGTTCGACAACTTTAAAGTCAGTGAAGGATTTCCACTGCATTATGATGAAAAGATTTGAAAGATCTTCTAAACTCCCAAGAAATTTCATTTATTATTTTAGTATGTAATTTAACATGTATTTGCAAATGTTATTAAGAGTTGGTTTTAAGAGATTTTGTTATAGGAAGTGTGTGTCCCACTTTCTGTGAGAGCCAATATCTCACTCCTTTCTTTGACTGCTTAGAGTTTTAGCCCGAGCACAGTCTCCTTGCCTCGAATTATCCTGGGCCTTTGATTATTACCATGCTGGAATGAGAAGGAAAAGTTGCAGCTCTCACTTTAACAAGCATATGGAAAGATGTGGGCAGAATTTCAGCTTCTTTGTCATATATCTCATTTCTAGGCCTTACCTTAGTCAGAGTGCTTAAAGGACCCTGTGAGCCCGTTGTTTGTGCAGGAGGGTCCTTCCTCTCCTACACCTTTATTTAGCAGTCATCATCCCTCCCCCAAGCCCCAAACAGATGCATGCACACTTTGAGCACATCATAATTCTCTTACCCTCCTGAAAAAGGATCAGTTTGAGGTTCAGAAATGGCATGTGTCAGCATTCTTTGCTATTTTCTTGACAGATGTCACCTTTTCCCCTCCTGGCCTCCATCTTTGGTGTGCAATTTAGTAGAAGGTGTTCAGACCAGCCCTGCTAACTGTGGCACCTAGAAATATGTAGGGAATTGGGTAAGCTCATCTTCCCTGTGTGCCCTCTTTCCTGATTCTCTGTTCGTGATTAGAAGCAGATTCTCCACTGGCTCAATGCTGTGCCTGGCTGACCAACTGGGGGTCCTATGGAGTTGGTGGGGATGGAGCATCACACACACATGGCCAAGCAGTGGTCTTCCTACACTGAGCCTTCCACTCTTCTGAGACGCTTCCTGACCAGACCTAGGGTATCGGATATGACAGTGTTCACTCAGGGCCTAGGTATCCTGACCCATCCAGGGTTTCCACTCATGCTCCTTGCATATCTTATAAGGTGACTTGATTCAGCGCCTCGTTCTCTGCTACCCTGTTTCAGGACTGGAACTCCACAAATGATGCTGACTTTGTATAGAAAGACTTGACAAAAGAGAAAGCCCAGACATTATCATTTTAACTGGTGCAGCTTGTTCTTTCATTTTACAAAAAGAATCACTTAAAAGCATTCATTACAATTGATTTCTGTAATTAAATGGATTTCTTTGTGCTGGTACTGACAACAAAATAATTGAAGCAACAAGGCTCTTGTCTTTTTAAAAAGCAAATTAATTAAAATATTTTGAAGATGGTGAAAGTGAGCAAAGGGACTGATTTTAATAAGTTTAGGTCAGAAACTTTAAAACAACGGTGCCTTTCACCTTGAAACGTGGCACTGGCTAGATTTTAAACATATGCCCAGCCCAAACTAAAGTTCTCAGGGTTTTCAGCAAAAAAGCCGGTCAAAAACCATAAAGCCACAGTACAGAGCAGCCAGTATGTACATTTCCACTTGTTCTAATTGCTTGTTTTTTCCCTAACATCTTGCTCCATTTAATAACTGTTTCTGATTATTATCATCAGGCATACACTCATGGAGATCAGTCATTATACCTCAGACCTAGACATTTTTTTTTTCCAAATAAAGGCCACTCACTGCCAAACATTCTCTAATGCAACCTTCCATTTGCCTAACGGAATTAGTGATTTAACTGACTTGAAGCAAGTAGTACCTTATTTTAAATACCTTCCCTCTCTTTCTTGGATTGATGAAGCCCATCACCTCACCTCATTTTTTTTAACCCATGCGTATGGAAGGAAAGTTGCCCTCATTTTTATAGAAGTTTGTCATCCTCCGGCATATCAGAGAGCCTCATATCTTTGTTTTTGTTCAGACCCCCTAATTCTAAGGCCTCTGCCAAGGGACTGTTTCTAAGCCATGTGCTGGCCAGCAGCTTCTTTGTGCTGGGTCTTCACCCCTACTCCCACACTCACAAAAGACCCGTTGCTGATTCTGCTTTATAAAGCAATGTTGTTGCATTTTCAGAGAATGAAGGAAGACCTCAGGAGCCTCTAGAATCTTTGCACATGATGGTGATGATCAAAAGAACATTGTTCTCTAGAGACACTCAAGAGATGCTGAAGCTGGGGTTGGGTGTGGGATGGGCTTTGGTATGACAGACAAGACCAGTGAACTTATCCTTGCCAGATGGAGCCAATAAGACATTTTTATTTCCACAGTTCAGCTGGAAACAAACTGTGCCTTTGAAAAAGGGGTTTTTCTAACTTTAGGTTGGTTATATGTTAAATATGCTACTAACTTAAACATAAGTGCATTCTCCTGCAGAGAAAACTATTTCTAACATCAAGTGATTTGTAAACTTAGCAGTGGAGTTGTCTTTTTTGCATTCTGTAGGAAAAGAGACCTGAATTTAACTCAGGTGGCAAGAAAAATACAGAAATGCATTTTAATTTCTCTAACTTCTTTCTATGAATATGTAATTTTAAGTGTACACTACACCAATTTAGTAAAAATCTTGTACTTTGCCTCTATATGCCTTTTCTGAACAAATTTTAAAGTTAGCAGTGTTGTTGAGCATCTTCAGCTCTAATGGATGAAATGTCTTACATATAGAATCATGATCTAGTCATTAAAAGTGCTCATGGGAAGGTGGGCTTTTTGTTCAGTCTGTATCAGAACAGCTCTTATGCTCCATGCCTTCAACTTAACAATGACCATATTCCATGAAATAAAATGTGAAGTTTTTAAATCAGCTTCTGTCTCTTACATAGTTATGTTCAAAGAGTTGGTGGAAGGGAATCCTTGTTGACTCATCCTGCGTATGGCCTTCCCTGCCACATTTAGCCTACAGGCAAGCTTCCTTCTTGAAACCCTCATCTCATCTGTCAGAGTGCTCTTCCGATCTGTCTTCTAACTCAATGCCTGCTATGCAAAACTGTCTAGATCAGGGCTCAGCAAACTGTGAAGGGCCAGAGAGTAAATGTTTAGGCTCACAGGCCAAACTGTCCGTCATAACTACTCCACAATTGTAGCGCAAAAGCAACCAAAGACAATGTAAGTGGCTGTGTTCCAATGAAACTTGGACACTGAACTTTTGATATAATTTTTACATGTCACGAAGTTGTTTTTTTAATCCTCACCAGAGGATATACTTATTGGTTTCAGACAGAGAAGGGAGGGAGCGGGGGAGAGAAACACTGATGTGGGAAACTTCCACGTGAAAGAGAAACATTATCAGTTGTATCTCGTGTATGTGCCTTGACTAATGATCAAATCCACAGCCTTTTGGTGTATGGGACGAAGCTCCAGCCAATTGTGCTACCTGGCTAGGGCAGGTCTATGAATTTTTGTTGGCATTAAAAGTTGAATGTCCTGACTTGCCCTACTACACCAGCATTTTCATGGCTTAGAATGGTAAAGTTTTTTTGCAGTTTTTTTCAGCTCAGAGCCAAGACAGATTTTTCAGAACAGAGAACCATTCTAAGCCATTATTACTGAATACTTAATGGACTTGGAAATTAGCTTTTGCTGAATAATAATGTTTCTTAATTCAACCTAAAATTATAGAGCAAAACAATACTTATATCTGAAATGTATGCTGCAGAAAATAACTAATTCTAATTCATTTCGACAATAACTAATGTTTTGAAGCACAAGTATCATTAAGCTGCTTTATACACTTCCTGTGCTGTCAGAAGTTTAAACAAAAGCAAGATCTCCATTTCCATACTAGTTTGCAGCACATATATTTTCTGAGCTCAAACTACAGTTCCAACAGCATTTTCAGATCTGATGTCAAGTGCAATGGAAATTTTCATATTTCAAAATCCATTTAATTGTGCAATTGAGGAACTTCCATCTAACCTTCAGTTGAAGATAATTACTTTGCACCGTAACAAAACACTTCCTTCCAGGCTTATGTACCTGTGTCCAGATTAATAAAGCAGAAATAGAGACACTTGAGTGGCATTTTCCAGATTTTTAGGTCCTCTGCTATATATTTTTTTAATTTATTGATTTAGAGAGGACGGGAAAGAGAAACTAATTTGTTTCTTGTATGTGCCCTGACTGGGGATAGAACCCTCAACGTTGGTGTATCCAGACTAGGCTTCAATCCACTGCCCTACTCGGCCAGGGCCTGGACCGGCTTTCTTGTCAGTTCAGTTCCTGGGGTGGTGCTACCAATAATCTCGCACCAGTAACAGGGAGGTTTTTCTCGACAGTCATTTGTTCAACAAATATCTGAGCATCAGCTCAGGAGCACGCATTGCGCTAAGCTCAGAGGTGAACAAGACAGGAAAGGTCCGCACCTTCTTAAAATGTGCATTCTAGTTGGGGTAGGGAACAGAAAGGCTAGGAGGGCACGGGTGGAGCCGGGTAAACAAGGAGGGAAATGAAAGACTGACTCGGAGAAGTAGGCTGAACCCCCAGCAGGGAAGGCCTTGAGGCCACGCCCGAGAGGCGTCTGTATTTTTACTCAGCACCAGCAATGACCAAGCTGTTGTTTCCTATACCACTTAACACTGTCAGTTCAATCTTCTTACCCTCGACTTGTGCCTGCTGGGTCACTTAACCACTCCGGGTCGCTCAGCCTACCAGAACACCTCGGGTCAGGGTCGTCTAATCCCTATCTAGTGGTCGCCTCGGCTCCACGGTCATCTCCTTCCTAAGCCACCTCAACCAATCCGGGACTGTCCCCTCGGCCAGCCAAGTCACCTCAGTACCACGCCTTCCTGACCGGAGATTCGGCCCGCACGTTACGCTTTGTTCCCAGAGCAGGTTTTCGAAGTGCCGCTCCCTCGCGGCTCCAGCTGTTTTGCTGCCAGCGCAAGGGAACCCGGGAGCGACAGCGCCCCCGGCGGCGTACTAACGGCCAAGAAGGGAGTGCCCACTGTCGCTGACTCCTCCGCCTACTCCCGGAACGCGGGAGCTGGAGCGTGCGGCGCAAGCCCGTACCGTCACGACCGCGCTCCTGATTGGCTGCGCTGTGCGACGTCAGGGGAGGGTCCCGGCGGCCTCCTTGAGCCGGGGTCCGCGCGTGCGCATACAGAGCGTGCTGAGCGGAGGGGGAGGTGGCCGGCTGCTTCTCCCGCGTCCGCCATTTTGTTGCTGTGGGTCCTGGGAACCGGCTAAGCAAAACCGCCCTAGAGGCGCGACGCTCCTGGAGTTTGGTACTTGGTGTAGCAGCCGGGGTCGGTGCACAGCTGTGGGGGCGCGGAGCCGGCGCGTTTCAGGCCAGGAGTGACTGGAGGGGGAAACTCCCGGTTAGCGGGGCAGCCCGAGAATCCCGGGGCGGCCTCCGCTGCGGCTCGGCTTCGCCCGCCCCGACCTCGGGCTCTGCCCCGCATTCCCCGAGCCGGCGCCTTCCGTGAGGCGTCCCCGGAGCAGGCGGGCTAAGGCGGAGGATGCTGTGGGGCCGGAGCGGAGAGGAAGGTGCTGGCTTTGCCCTCTAAGTACGCCTCGAAGTGTGCCGAGAGGCCCTTTTTCGGTCCCAAAGCCGTCTGCCGGGAATAGGTGTCCAGAGCAGGCGAGAGCAGCCGCCGCCCCGGCCCGCCCCAGAGCTTCGGCCCGACACCATGTCCTCCGCCAGGTTCGACTCGTCAGATCGCTCCGCTTGGTATATGGGGCCAGTGTCTCGCCAGGAGGCGCAGACCCGGCTCCAGGGCCAGCGCCACGGAATGTTTTTGGTCCGCGACTCCTCCACCTGCCCCGGGGACTATGTGTTGTCGGTGTCCGAGAACTCGCGGGTCTCCCACTATATCATCAACTCGCTGCCCAACCGCCGTTTTAAGATTGGGGACCAGGAGTTTGACCACTTGCCGGCCCTGCTGGAGTTCTACAAGATTCACTACCTGGACACCACCACCCTAATCGAGCCCGCGCCCAGGTACGCGAGCGCCCGCGCTCCCGGGGCGTGCTACCCACCCGACCCCAAAGGAGGGTTGACAGTGACCGAGTTGTTGCATGGGGTCGATCCAAGAGTGTGTGTGTGGGTACGGATGATTGAACTCATTTCCTCCTAGTGTGAACGAGATTATTTTCCAGAAAGCATTTCGAATGGAAGGCTAGTGTCAGGATCTGGGTCACTGTGGATGAGGGGATGCGTCTTAAACATGGTAACGGCGGTTGCATAGTTAAAAATTAAAATGTACGTTTTTTTTGCCTTTCGTCACGTTCCCTATTTAGTTATGATGCTAAAGCAGGATTTTGTTGTTTGGGTTTTTTTTTTTCTTTTTCTTAACTTGCTTTGAGCCACAGACAAGAGTGTGAAGATAGCTGGTGACATCCTTCTCCGAAATGCACGTACACACACGTTTGCACACCATTCAAAGTTCTGAAACTCCCTGCAGATCTCTGAACTCCAGGTTAAGAACTGCTGTCTCGCAGCCTTTGGAACAGTCGACAAATGAAAATACCTTAGCATTTTAGGTACAAAAACCTGTAACAAATATCAGAACTGTGTATTAATATCTTGGTGCCATTTTGAAATAGCCAGACAGCTATTATATCATACATTAAATAAAAAAATTTTAAAAGAGGGCACATTAGCTTTCGTGAGGATTTCTTTTTGAATTTTTATTTTATACTTTTTCTCCAAACTGGATCATTAGTAAGCTAAAAATCCACTTGGTTATATTCCAAAGAAGAATAAGCCTAAAACATGTAAAAATACATGTTTACTTATGAAGGGAAATTTTTGAATGACAGTTTTTTTCTGCCCTAGTTGAATTTTAGAAGTACTTTTTGTTTTAAGTCTAGTGATTTAATATCTATTTTAGAGTTAAGAACTGTGACAGCACCAAGCATCCCCTTTTCCAAGTAAAATGCATTCTTTTATTTATTTGCTTTCGTTTGCTTTCATCGGTGCTTATTAGAGATTTCTTCAATTTAAATTATGCCAAATTTGAGCTGAAGAAATTGCCTAGAATTTTTAAAATAAAAGACATTTTATTTGTTTTTGCCTAATTTGTTTCTTAAACAACTATTTTAAAAGGATAGGGTGTTAGTACAGATTTTTTGGGGATGAAATGTTTCATTTTATAGATTTGCTGGTAAGATATTACTGTGAGTTTTAAACATTAAAAGCTACCATAATTAAGGAGTACTTACTGGATGCCTAGCCTAAGTGTTGTGTCTGTGGAATTGAGATAGAGAAGAAACAAAGCCATGACAGTATAATGGCTGTAAGATTAACTACTGAAGTAAATGGACTTTAAAAACTGGAAGAAAGTGATTATAAATCAAATACTGTATAACAAAGACCTAGACACCAAGAATGTGATTGGTGAAACTGCGAGGTCCCTGAAGATGCTAGTAATTGGATTCAAGTTTGAGCAGAATGTAAGGGGTTGTAGAGCATCTTAGAACCCACTCTAATGAGATTTTGTAATATGTTTTAGTAAATGACTTCTTTAATTTGGGAAGATGAATTATATCATTAATTTCAGGCATTTATTAAGCCAAGCTATGTGCAAGGCATTGTGCTTACCTTGGGGTGACAGGTGCTATAATACAGCTGTTCTAAAATGTGAGTAAATAAATGGCTCGAGCCTTGGCTGATATGGCTCAGTGGATTGAATGCCAGCCTGCACACCAAAAGATTGCCAGTTCGATTCTCAGTCAGGGCACAGGCATGGGTTGCAGGCCAAGTCCCCAGTTGGGGTCCTGCAGAGAGGCAACAGATCAGTGTATATCTTGCACATTAATGTTTCTCTCCCTCTCCTTCCTTCCCCCCCTCTCTAAAAATAAATAGTAGATCACCTTCTAGGGAAGAAAAAGGAATATGCTGCATGGCTTCCTGCTACCCATTAAAAAAGACCCCATACTTTCCATACACCATGTCTCACCAAATACGAAATCTCTTTGATGTCTGTGCTTGCCTCATTCCCCTCCTAACTCTAGCACAGCTCTATTAGTCTGCTTACTCATTCACTGGAAACCTTTGCTCAGGCTGTTGGCTCTTCATTGACTGCCTAACTCCACCCACTCCTCACCTATTGAAAACCTACCTGTAGTTCCAGGCTACTCACAAATAATAGGGCCTTTCCCTGACCCTCCCCCTCACATTCAGCTTTTTTTCTCCTCTATGCCCTGCTATTCTTGAATTAGACCCTGACTGGATTTCCTTTGTTGTACTGAGTCTTTGGATTGCCTCTCCCAAGCCTGAAATTTACAGATTTGGTTTGATGTGTTATTAGCCTTTATAGAAAACTAGAGGCTAGTAAAACCTTGGCCAGATGCAAAACACAGTGTAATGCTTCTTCACACCCTAAACAGGATAAATTAAGTGGTTTAGCTTTTTAGGCATCAAAACTGAGCTCTTTCTAAAGGCAGAATTACATGACCCATGGCCAATAATTTATTTTTTGTGTATTGCTTAGCAGAAGGTCATAATTGTATGACTTCCTCAGAATTTAAGAGTGCTTGTTTTGTTCTGGTCCGATTTTTTTTAATTGGAATATTCGTTAGCTTTTTTTTTTCTTAAATCCTCACCTAGAGAAGTGTTCATTGATTTTAGAGAGAGGGAAAAAGAGAGGGAAACATCATTCGGTTACTTTCCATACACGCCCCTCCTGGGGATAGAACCTGCAACTCAGGTATGTGCCCTGACCAGGAATCAAACTGGTGACCATTCACTTTGTGGGACAGTGCCCAACCAACTGAGCCACACTGGTCAGGGCTAATTTTACATTTTCATTCAGATATTTACAAGAGAATTTTATCCCAGCGATTGGTACTGGGAAAGATGGGTAACATATATACATTCTCCATTATGGAGTACACTTGGTGCCGGGGAAGAGTTTGAACTTGGGACTGTTACTGTAATCTAGGTACAAAATAGTGGTGACTAATGGCATATGTCACAGGTCATAGAGACATCATATAGACAGCTGTGGCTTGGTGGAGATGCCTATTTTGGAGATAAGATTGATGCTGATGGGAGGGAGGGGAGTGATAGAGAAAGAGAAAGGAAGAGACAAAAATGACTTGGTATAGTTGTAACTTTGTCCTCTAGGTTTATCTCATTACTGTAATTGTTTTTTGTATTTGTATATGGTAAACTTAACCCACAAAAGGTAGCATGTCAGATGGCCCTTTTTTTTTTCTCCTAAGTATGTTTGTTAAAGCTGGGGACAGTGAAACAAGGAAGGGCTTAGGACAGAAGCAGCAGCAGGAGAGAGCCTAGGCAGAGCTGCTTTGGCTCACCGGGAAGTCAGAGAAAAGGACCTCGGAGACAGATTCAGGGGATCAGCCCAGGACAAGCTGCCGCCACTGCCCATTGCTCCCCTGGTTGAAAGTCTCATGGAGACCCTGAGAGTTTAGTAGATGCATGTTTGAGAGGGAAGAAAGGCATGTGGGCGTGTTCCCTAGAGCATGCTGGCTTTTGTTGATTATGAATGACCCGAAAGGATTCTCTTTCTGCACGTGGGTGTAATTTTCCTATTACAAATCATTTGATAAACATCTGGTGGTGGTTATTATAGTCAGTAGTCAGGTAAGCACTAGTGTTTTGTTTTGTTTTGTTTTGTTTTATTTACTAGAGGCTATTTCCAGTTTAACAACAGAATGTTTCAGAAGGTTTCTGAGTGGTTTCTGTAGGTATGAACTACATTTTCCCATGATTTAGAAGCTTGAAAGTGTGTTCTGTGTAACTTGCTTTTCCAATTCTAGCTTATGTATGAAGGTTAGGAGAAAAATCGTGAAAAGTAAACGTTTAAAAACAGGCAAGTGGACCCTCAGAGAAGATCTTGTTTTGTACTCAATAGACATTGCACTTGGTAATGTGGAACTAACATCAAATCAGTAGTCTTTGTCATTCTCTTGAGGAGCTTACTGGTTACCAAGATTTTTTAAAGTCTATTTCCTTGCTGTCTAATATGGCGAAGTAATTGTGGGAGAACCGGAAAAGGATGCTCAGCTTAACCTGAGTGCCCAGAGGAGGACCCTCAAACCTGTGAAGCAGAAAGGAAACTGCATGGACCAGAGGATACCACAGGCAGCAGAGTCACACCTTCTCCCACATCCCCTGTTGTAAATATTTAAGGGACCTCAAATCTGGACTTTTCTAATTAGGAGTGGGGCAGAAGGATTACCAGTAATTTTGATTAGCATAGGATTCAGTACTGTGAATAAACCTTTGAGTTTCTTCTTACTGGTAGTTTAAATCATTTAAATTCAATTCAGATGAGATATAAGAACATTGTCATTATGCCTGGAATGGAAGCTTGCCAGTTGTTTTGTTCCCAGGGTATGTAAAATACTGGTAGCCATTTGATTGTGACGTATCTCTTGTTTGAGAGTCAAATCCAGAGAATATTTTACCTAAGAAAATTTTCCTTTCGACCTGAATAGTTGGACTAGATTATTTCTAAGGCTCCTTCACGCTAAAATATTTCACTTCTTTCTGATAAGTAAAAGGAGGCCATGCTCAAAAGGGAGTTCAGATTATCCTAGAGCCTGAGCTAAGATCCTAACAAATAAGATGGGGACCTAGGCATGTGGCAGCTAGTTTGGAATGATGGCCAAGAGTATGAGTGGAGCAGTGGTGAGGTAAAGAGGCTTGGAAGGCAAACCCAGGATTCCTTGCCTGTGTGACAGAATTAAATCAGATTTAGGAAATTGAAATAGCAAAGCCTTTGTGCTGTCAGGAGAAAAAAAGTATAGAAACTGGAATGAGAAATGCTACCCTGCGTCTTTGGCATTTTAATTTTATTAGCAGGAATTTCAGTACATATAGGCCTACCGTATACTAAAGCTCAATACTAGGTTCAAGGCATATAAGGGGAATAAACCATGATTTTAGCTTTTGAGAAGCTCAGTATATTGAACAAATTAAAATATAATACCATGGGATTTTAAATGCAAGTATGATCAACTAAAGGGGTAGGAAAGACTTGAGAGAAGAGGTGCTCTTTCAAACTGATTTTTAAAGAATGAGAACAAGTATATGAGGTACAAGAGGTGGTGGCAGTGCCTGCTGGAAAAGGCACAGAGTTGTAGTTAATGTGAGTGGTGGGCAGTAAGCTAGGAAGGAAGAAAAAAGCAGAACCAAAATATGTAGGCCTGTCTTCCACAAAATCTGTCAACTTCAAAGGGTGTTTTCTAGTCTTTAGCTTTTAGTGCATTTTTAAAAATCCTCGCCCAAGGATATATTTATTGATTTGAGAGAGAGAGAAACATCTGTTAGTCCCCCATGCACGCCCCGACTGGGGACCAAACTGGCACAACCTAGGTCTGTGCCCTGACAGGGAATCGAACCTGTGACCTTTGGGTGCACTGGACGGCGCTCCAGCCAACCAAGCCACACTGGCAGGGCTTTTTGTGCATTTTGAGAAGATCAAATGCCTTAGGAATATAAAATGGAAACTGACAGTCTTCCCTGGGCAGTTAGAAGGTGAGCAAGAGGTTTGCCTTCAGGGATGGATGATTGAAAGATAGCTTTGAGAGAATAGAAGAGACGGGTCAGGGTTAGAGGATGATTCTTTTCAACTGGGAAGCCAGGTAATGTTTAGCAGCCTGATAGGTTTGTTATTAAGAGAATTGCAGGCTAAGTTTATAGATTTGGGAGTTTAAGCTTAAAAGAAAAACCCCAGGATGAGCAGAATGGGAATGAACAGAGGAAGAGAAGCCGTGGAAGGAGGTGAAGAGGCATAGAAGCAGAACCATTACTGATGGTATGAAATGTCCGGGGATAGGAGGGAGAGGTCCTCAGTATTCAGTGCCACTGAGTGTTAAGAAGGGTTAAGTTATTTAAAGCAGTTTTACTAGAGGAGTACTTAGCCAGTCTTCCAGTAATTAATTCTTTTACCGTCTATTTTATCTTTCAACTGTTTATTGTTGAAGTACTTCATACATACAAGAGAGTGTATGTATACATGTATATAATCAGAAAAATTTTCACTATTTATGTACCCCTCCTTTTTTTCTTTTAAAAGATTGATTGATTGATTGATTGATTTATTGAGGGAAAAGAGGAAGAGAAACATCGATCCGTTGCTTCTCAGCAGCCCCGAACTGGGGACCTGACCCCCAACTAAGGCATGTGCCCTGACCAGGAATCAAAGCGACAACCTTTCAGTTTGTAGGCTGGCACACAGTGGATAGAGTCCCGGCCTGTAAATCAGAGGCTCACCAGTTCAATTCCCAGTCTAGGGCACATGCCTGGGTTGTGGGCCAGATCCCCAGGGGCGGGGCAGGGCGGGGGGGGCGGGGTGCACTCGAGAGGCAAGCACACATTGATGTTTCTTTCTTTCTCTTTCTCTCCCTTGCCGTTTCCCCCCCCCCAAATAAATAAGTAAAATCTTTTTTTTTCTAAGGTGAAAGTTTTGCCAAATTACGAAGACTGCCTTTTGGAAGGCAGTGTGGCAAGTATGAACCAAGAGCCATGAAAACATTTCTGTTCTTTACTCTGGAAATCTAGGCTTTACCAAAAAATCCAATATAGGGAAAATACGGTCAAAAGAGTTTGTGACATGATTAAATAGGAAGAAAGAAAAACAGGGATGCTTCATTACAGCAGACTCCCAGAAGGAAATGTTACCCTGCTGTGAAAGTCATCCAGATGAAAACCAGCAACGTGAGAGAACGCCTGTGGTGTGATATTAGGCCAAAAAAAAAAAAGTCCCTGCTGCAGGCATACATAGGGCTTTTTTTTTTTTTAAGAATTTGTTTATTTATTTATTTACTCATTTATTTATTTTTAGAGAGGGGGAAGGGAGGGAGAGAAACATCGATGTGCAACAGATACATTATTAGTTGCCTTTCATACGACCCCAACTGGGGACCTGGCCCACCACCCTAGGCATGTGCCCTGACTGGGAAGTGAACCTATGACCTTTTGGATTGCAGGCGGGCACTCAGTCCACTGAGCCACACCAGTCAGGGCCATAGAGCTTTTTTTTTTAAAGAAAGCCATTAACTGGGCTGGTGGGAGTGGAGAAGAATGAAAGGAGAATTGTGGCTGCATTAGGGCTGAACTATGGAACGTTTTTTTTTCCTTCCCCCCCCCCCCCGAATGCTTTAATGTGGTAACACTTTTTATAAAGCAGACTTTTTTAAAAAATTAAAATCTTTTGCCCTGGCCGGTAGCTCAGTGGATTGAGAACCAGCCTGTTAACAGAAGGGTCACTGGTTGGGTTCCCAGTCGGGGCACATGCCTGGGTTGGGCTGGGTCCCTGGTTGGGGGCGTGCGAGAAGCAACCAGTTGATGTGTCTATCTCACGTTGATGTTTCTCTCCTTCTCTTTCTCCCTTTCTTCCCCTCTCTCTAAAAGTAAATAAATAAAATCTTTTAAAAAATTACCGGGCTGGTGTAGCTCAGTGGATTGAGCGTCAGCCTGCAAACCAAGGGGTCGCTGGTTCGATTCCCCAGTCAGGGCACATGCCTGGGTTGTGGGCCAGGTCCCCAGTAGAGTGTGTGCGAGAGGTAAATACACATTGATGTTTCTCTCCCTTTCTTTCTCCCTTCCTTCCCCTCTGTCTAAAAATAAAATAAATAAAATCTTTTTTAAAAATACAAAAAGAACTTTAAAAAATTATAGTGTTTCAACATAGAGCATGTTGTTATGAAATAATTTCTTAGATCATTGGTGGAGGAATCAAGAAAGAGAATGGACATGAGCTAATTGGAAGCCATAGTTTGTGGGAGTATTCTAGCATATTCCCTCATGACTATTCTAGAACCTGGCACTCGTTAATGATCCTGCAGGCAAAGTCATCTCCTAAAGATGGGCAGACTCTTTGTATGAAGCTCCGGGTTTGTTACTCTGGTGTAGATTGTGTGCTTCAGAGCTTCAGAAAACTTATGGGGTGGGGGGCTGTTAATGGTAAAATAGTTTCTTCAAAACTTCAACTTTTTACAACTTTTCAGAATGTTTCTTAGGTCCTGAAAGAAGCTAAGAGAGAAACCTCTATTTCTTTTGCAGAAGGGGTGTTATAAATGGGATGTTACTGAAGAGCAGGGGTCTGTGCTTGTATAGTTGTCTCTAGGAGTGCAATTACACGTGCAAATCAAATACACATTGAATCTGTAAGCACAGCAAAGAGGTATGGTGGTGTCTGTAGACTAATATTTAGATGAGAGCTCTTGCCCTGTGAGTTTTAACAGTGAAAACTTTTCACAAGCTTTCATTTGTATGTTCAGGCGATGATTCCTATACAAGATGCAGTGTGAAGTTTTCTTAAATTTGGAAGACATATAAATCTTTTTTTTTTTTTTTTTTTGAGGGATACAGAGACAGAAGTCTTTGGCATCTTCTCTGTGGGTGTCCAGGAAAGTGTGCAGGATACATGCCATAGATTAGGACCATGAGGAAGAGTGTGTGGTGGTTGTGACAGGGTCCTAAGGGAGACAACTATGGAGCTTACTTGAGATTTTAAAAATAAATTCAGACCAGGTATCTCTGTGTGTAAACAAAAGGTATGGGATATGTGTGTGTGTGTGCGTGCGCGCACCTGCCATGTGATTTAAAAAGGTATATTCAGGATATTGACTTCTAATGTGATAAAGTAATAGTAAAACAGTGTGACAGACCTTTGTAACTACTGAGAATATAAAGAGGAAGATAATTTATTATAGAGAATAGTTTATTTAAAATTTGACAAACAGGTATAGAGTAAGATTTTTCTCTTAAAGTAATTTTCTTTTTCTCTTAAGGTTTCCAAGCCCACCAATGGGATCTGTATCAGCACCAAACCTGCCTACAGCAGAAGAAAATCTGGAATATGTACGGACTCTCTATGATTTTCCTGGGAATGATGCTGAAGACCTGCCCTTTAAAAAAGGTGAGATCCTGGTGATAATAGAGAAACCTGAAGAACAATGGTGGAGCGCCCGGAACAAGGACGGCCGGGTTGGGATGATTCCTGTCCCTTATGTTGAAAAGCTTGTGAGATCCTCACCACATGGAAAACATGGAAATAGGAATTCCAACAGTTACGGGATCCCAGAACCTGCACATGCATATGCTCAACCTCAGACCACAACTCCTCTACCTGCAGTTTCCAGTACTCCTGGGGCAGCGATCAACCCTTTGCCATCCACACAGAATGGACCTGTCTTTGCAAAAGCAATCCAGAAAAGAGTACCCTGTGCTTATGACAAGACTGCCTTGGCATTAGAGGTAAAATTTACTAAGGCTGTTTTTGGTGGGGGGGGGGGGGTTCTTTAACATTCAATTTTTATCTTTAGTTTTAACTTTGTTTCTGCAAAGTTATATTCACAGGAATAAGAGAACTGGGTTATTTCGGAAGATGTACTGTCAGTGTTCCACATCATTCTTTTGTCCTTTCCTATTCCTTGTTTCTTCCAAGCTCCAATAAGGAAAGATGATGGTTAAGAAAGACCCATGACCTAGAAATGACATCAGTAGATAGGTGCACACACAACCACTTGTACCTTTCCATGTTTCTAACATTGTGGTCAGTTGAGTGGAGGAAAAATATGAATAAATGTCTTAGAATTGCTCTTCAGCCAGGCAGAGGAATAATTTTAGAATATATCAGAGCTTACTTATTTTGAGAGTTTTGTAAATCATAATAGCATGAAACAGAACTCAGACTTCTAAAAAAAATTTTATTGAGAGAGGGAGACATCGATTTGTTGTTCTACTTATTTATGCATTCATTGGTTGATTCCTGTGTATGCTTTCACTGGGGACCAAACTTGCAACCTTGGCATATCAGGACAGTGCTCTAACCAACTGAGTTACCTGGCCTGGACCTAGAACTTGAACATTTTAATTACCAAGTCATGTTCTAACTAAAAAGAGTCTTGCAAAACTTAGCATATTGCTGTAGCTTGCAGAAATACAAAAAAGTTCTTAAGACGAATGTTGATAAGTCTGTTAGGGGTGGTGGTAAAACTACAATACCAGAAGATAGAAGTTTGGTGAGACATCCGATTAAGCCTAGAGTGACCATATATAAACACAGACCTCATAGTAGTTCTGGTGAGAGACAGGAGACTCTGACAAATAAAGTAGATTTTTAAAATTTATATATTTAGAACAATCCCATATATTTTTTAGTGTTATTTTTTAGTAAGTTATAAAATACCTACCTTTTAGTGAAGGGGGCCCTAAATGTTAATTGTATCAGAACATAGGATTTGGTTCCATAAATCTTAGCTCTTTCATTTATTGATAACTGTGAAAATGCTTTGTGAATCACAACTGCCATGTGAGTATCATTATAATATGATTACAGTTGAATACTTTTTCTTAATATTACTAAATTGCATATAAGAGAAACATTTAAGTTAGCGGTTGTTTTCTCTGTATTTACCTCAAGATCAAAGCAGGGCAGGGTTAGGAGACAGCCTAGGTGCATGGCAGAAGGATGAAGTAATAGAGTCTATTGCTTCAAAAATCAAAATTTAACCTGCAAAGCGTTCTGGCCACAGATAAAAGTTAGCTATAATTTGTTTTGTGTATATTTTTTCATTGGTTATCCTCAGTATTCTCTGAACCAGGAGTCATGTGAACTATGCCTAAAGGTTTGTTTCAGAGTCCATGGTTACTTCTCTCTCTCATGCTGTCTGTAAGGAAAAACTGAGGCTTGTGGCAGGGACCAGGGTCTAGGTAGGACCCAGGTGCTTTTAAACTTTCCAGTGGAAGACTAGGCGGCGGGGAGGCAGGAGGCAAACAGGAAGCTGCCTCCACAGATGGGGCCCTGGCTGAATAGGCCTTCTGGTTTTCTCATCCCCACACAGACCTACCCCTGCACAGCACACACATCTGACCTGGTCTACTCCTTACTCCTCAACACCCTGAAATCCTGAAACAACTTGGTGTGTACTGGGCTCCTAATATCTTCTAGTTTGCGTAGTGGTTTCTACCTTCTGAGGCATTTTCACATCTCTCATTTCATCATAGGAGCTGGGAGCTAGGATTCAGAGAGTTGGTGCCACTCGAGTATATTGGGCAGTTGATTTTTGACGCATCAGGGTGAGAATCTTAGGCTGAGAATAGCAGGTTGAGACTCCCAGTCAGAATTCTAAGACCCTAAAAGAAATCAGGAATTGGGTTCTTACCTGATTTAGCGTTTAAAGCCCCACTCCATTTGGGATGCCTGCCTATTGACCTCTGGCTCAGAGAGATGCGTTTTAGAAACCCATATCTCCAGTGCATTCTTGGAATGTGCATGGGGGGTTGTAGAGAGGAAGATCAGTTACTACAGAGGGGATCGCTTAGGTTTGGTGAGTGGATGCATAGGTAGGTGCCTTAGAGAGACCAGAATGAGGAGAATGCCTTTCTGGTTAATGATGTATGTTGTAAGATAACCCATACACTTGGCCATTACGTAACTCTCCTAGACACTCAGATCCCAGAGAGAGAGGTCTCCGTACCTGAACCACCTCATGACACTAACCCAGACATGTAAGCCTTGTCACATCTTGCTTCGGTGCTTCCCAGAGAAAGTGTAAGTGGGACCCAAAAAATAATACCTTTGCCAAATTCTGCTTAATGGTATTTCTCATTCTGTATGTTTAAATGAGACTTTCAGCTATAGCATAACTGAATATTTCTACGAATTATGTTATCTTCTAAAACTTATTGGTACCTATCTGATCTTGTTAAAAAACAACACGCTTGGGACTGTTGCAATTAGGTTATGAGAAAGAAAGTATTAAAATTAAAATGGGAAAGGTGAGACAAATAGGACAAAATGTACCAGTAATTGAAGCTTTGTATTTCCCCTGATAGTATTACAAAGAATGATAGTTCAGGTGAACTTATTTCTCGAATTATTTCACAATTTTTTTTCCTCATAGAACTTGATTTTCAAAAGAATGTTCATGCAGGTAAAGAGATTTTTAAAACAGGTCTATGTTTAACCATTTTCCTCTCCCTCACCTCTTTTCAAGAAGGGAGTTGATCCTTGGGATTTGGTTTGAAAGGGAACAGTTGCTACCTGTGTAAGGTGGATCATGGTGGATATCCCTACTCCTTGAAAACAGCTCTCCCATGCCATTGATATGATAGGGCTGAAAAGGCTTCTGGGGAATAGGTCACGCCCTACAAGAACATTCTCTGATTGGGGGAAGCAATGTAGCCTTTTCCAAAAGTAGATCATTGGCCAAAAGATAATGTTTGGAGCAAGGGTGCTATTGTACATAAAATACTTGTACAGTTGAAGTTGCATTCTGTGACACAGTGGAAAAGTGAAATGGTTAGGAAAGATCATGGACCCTCATTCAAGTTCTGGCTTTTCCTAGTGTGATCTTAGACAGGTTACTTAAACTCTTTGAGCTTAAAAGGCACCCTGGCTCTACCCTGACCAGTGTGGCTCAGTTGGTGGGTTGTAGTCCTGCAAAGCAAAGAGTCACCCGTTTGATTCCCGATCAGGACACATACAAGAAGCAACTGGTCAGTGTTTCTTTCCCACACTGATGTTTCTCTCCCTTTCTTTCTCCATCCTTTCCCCTCTATTTAAAATAAATAAGTTCTTTAAACAGGCGGGCACCCTAGCTCTGATAGTTGATGTTAGTTTGTTCATTAATCATCTGTTCATGCAGGCAGCCTGTGAGGGGTGCCTTCTAGGGTCCTACCACCAAGGAGCTTACCACCTAATTAAAGAATAGAGACGCACAAGCAGTGTGGTAAGTGTGCTTATATCACAGAGTAGAAGGGAGAGTGGGGATGGTAATATAATGTATGGGTGGGTATTAGTCTGGAAAGGCTTCTTGGAGTAGGTGACCCTTGTACAGAGTTATGAAGGATGAGTACAAGTTAGCTGGGTAATGTGGGAAGGCATTTCTGGCAGAGGGAAGAGCTTATATAACCAAGACTTAACACCACTGAGTAGCTTTGGGTTGGTGAGAATGCTGGGTATGTTGGGTAAAAGTGACAAAAGACAAAGCTGGGGAAGTGGGCTCTTGCCATATCATCAAAGGACTAAGCTGAGGAGAATAACAGTTTTCTTGTGTTGTCTTTATTGAGGTATGAAATAGCCAATTTCTCTCAATAGAAGAGGTTCTGAAATTTGTAGGCAGCATACTTTTTTATTTATTGATTTTTAAAATAGATTAGGGCAAATGCATTAGTCCCCCATAATCATTTCATTCTCACACACATTTATTCCAGTATATTTTCCTGAGTAGAAAAGAAAGGGAAGAAATTTCTTAACATCTTCAGAATTGTACTTAACTCTGAGTGTACACACCCATGAGTATGAAAATTTGTATCAAAGTGTCTAAATGGGGCCATTTAGCCATTTTCCCTGTGGTATGGGTTAAGAATGCAGTTGGTGACATGAGGTAGGGGTCTGTGGGAATCAAAGTCAGGGGAACAGATAAGAGTGGAACAGAAAAGAATAACCATTTCTCAGACTGCAAGGCTTAAAGTGATTCAGGATGGAATTGGCTCAAATCAAGAAGAAAGGCAAGATCATTTAGCCTAGCCATCTTCCTAGCAATTTTAGCTTTGCACAGTGTCTAAATCCATTGGCCCTCCAGTTTCAACTTGGAAACCTCCAAAAACATTCTTTCCTTCAGCAGAGGTTTGAAAACTTATTATGTGGCAGGCATTGTTAGAGGAATTGGAGTAGAGCAGTGAACAAACCAAAGGTTTATGTCCTTGTGGAACTTCTGGGACAGTCGCATGCGGCAGTTCCTTCCATATTGGGTGACTCAGGTGGTTAAATTCTTTGCGTTCTCTCTCTCCACCAGAGAGAAACAAACTACTATGAGTCCCCTTCCTGTATTTGTCTAGCCCATGTTTGGACTTCAGTGTGTTGCCTTACAGTTGTTCCTCCAGGTTTTTTGTTTTTCTTTTTGGTCTTATACCATCTGTACACACTTCTGAATCTTCTCTTTTTTTAGAGAGAAAGAGCAAGAGAGAAACATCCATTTGTTGTTCCACTTATTTATGCATTCATTGGTTGCTTCTTGTGTGTACCCTGACCAGAAATCAAGGCTGCAGACTTGGTATATCAGGACTACACTCTAACCAACTGAGCTACACGTCCAGGGCCTGAATCTTTTAAAATCCTGATTATGTCTTCTAGCCTGTTGATTCCCTCCACCTCCAGGTTCATGTTAACTGTAGAGTTCATAAAAGCATATTCCAGATCTTTGTACTAAGTTCTCTTTTGCAGCCTCTCCTGATCTGTCTCATTTAAACAAAGACAATGAGGTTATGATCTGGCATGATTTGTTCTTGGTTGAGCCCCATGCGCCTTCCAAACACCCCATATCCCATTCTAATCCTCATGGACCATATTTTGCTTATTGCTTCCAGAATTTTGTCCAGGCTTGATTTCCAGCTCACCTTTTATGTTTTGTAGAATTTTCCATCATCAAGAGCTAAGAGACCCTTCATAGGTTTGCCAGTGTCCTATGATATAGTTCTATGGCAAAAGACCACTATTGAATCTTTATCTCTACTTGCCGGTGTGTTTGATCAATACTTGGATCTCAGTCTTTATCAGAGAAGGACATCCTTTTATCTTTGGTGTGTGTTCTTTTTATGATACTCATGAGTTTTTTTGTGTGTGGGGGGGGCTCACCAGCATTCTCAAGATACTTACTCTTTGCTCCCATTGGGGCCATTTGTAGTTGTGTTGTTCAAATTTCTTCTTGGATTGTCCTCTCCCCATTTTGAAACCCCTACTCCTCAGGTTACATCTGGTCTATGAATTGACCTTCCTAAGGCCCATGGTCCCACTTCCTTCACTGACTGACCTGGAATTCTCAGATTTCTAGTTCAACCAGTTGGTTTTGCTTCATTGGTTAGAATTAAATTCACACTAGCAGTTTATTCATTGCTTCTTCTGTGTACTTACTGAGATGAAGTTGCCTGCAGAGCAAATATAGGTTTCAGTGGTACCAGCTGTATTTTTTTAAACCTCTCAAGGATTATCTCTTGAGTTTCTGTGGCTCGGTGACCTGTAGTTTATACCCACAGAGATGTCAGGACTGTACACATTCATTATTAAGCATCCAACTCAGGTCTGGAGATCAGCACCAGGATGGTAACATCCCAACATGTAATGGGGCCACCGTCTCTATCACAGTCAGCAGTGATGCCTCTTCTCACTGAGGCTTATCATAGATGCCTACTACTTTGCATTCTGCGTCTTAGTAAGAATCTCAGGGCATTTCCTCAGCACTGATAGGCTCCTCCTCCACCCTTGTCATTGGTGGTGTTAGTTGTCCTTAATCTAGTTTTAGGAATTTGATTTACTCTACTTCTATACCAAAAGTGCTTTTTTCCTTGATCACAGTACCTTATCAAAAGTTGGAATATTTAGCCCTGACTGGTGTGGCTCAGTTGTTTGGGCATCATCCCACAAAGTGAAAGGTCGCTGGTTCTATTCCAAGGCAACAGACCTATGCTTCTCCCCGTCTCTTCCTCCCTCCCTTCCCTTCTCTCTAAAAAATAAATAAAATCTTTATTTTTTAAGTTGGAATCTGTAGAAAGTCTTTTAGAATTTTATATTTTTAATATTTTTATAACACTCATTGAATTGTGAATCAATATTCTTTTAAAGTTTTCCTTCTTCTTCCTTAATATGTAAATTGGATGGGAAAAGAACCCATGAAATTGAGGCCCTAGTGTGGTTTAGGCAAGACATGTGCCAGCCTGGCCATTAATGCTGACCTCAGTTTTTTGTATGTTGTAATAGCTTTTGAATAAGAACTGTCAGCGAGGGGCTTCACAGAGAGTATTTCAGTTAATTCTCATGGCTGCCCTGTTGGGCAGATGGCACCAGTATCATTTTATGCACTTAAAACTTGACGTTTGTATAATTTGCTGATAATCTCACAGGTGGCATGTAGCAGAGGTAGGACTCAACCTGTGGCTGCTTTTTAAAACAGCTCTATTGTGATATTTATTTTTTTTAATTGTGGTGGAATATATATAACTGCCATTTTTAGGTGCATATTTCAGTGTCAGTCATTACATTCAGAATGTTGTACAATCATCATCGCTAATTTCCAAACTTTTCATCACCCCAAGTAGAAATTCAGTATTTGTCCTTTAAGTCTGGCTTATTTCATTTAGCATAATGTTTTAAGTTTTATCCATGTTGTAGTATATATTTTCATTCTTATGACCAAATAATATTCCATTGTAGGGCTGTACCACATTATGTTTAGCTATTCATTATGTAGTTGACATCATTTATTTCCACCTTTTGGTTATTGAGAAGAGTGTTGTGAACATTCATGCACTAGTTTTTGTTTGAATACCTATTTTCCATTTTGGGGAATGGGGTTTATGCCTAATAGTAGAACTGGTGGGTCACGTGGTAACTCTATTTATTAAATAATTTTTTGAGGACAACCAAACAATTTTCCACAGTGACTGCATCTTTTACAACCCCACCAGTAATGCACAAGGGTTACAGTTCTCCACATACTTACCAACACTTATCCCCCCCACCTTTTTTTTTTAATTATAGCCATCCCGCAGGTAGTGCAATGGCACCTTATTGTGGTTTTGATTTACATTTCCATAATTACTAATGATATTGAGCATCTTTTCATGTGCTGCTTGGCCATTTTTATACCTTCTTTAGAGAAACGTTCAGACTTTTTGCCCATTTTTAAAATGGGTTGTTTTTTGTTGTTGAGTTTTAGGAGCTCTTTACGTGTTTTGGATATTAAACTCTTACCAAACATATGATTTTAAAATACTTTTCTCAATCCATAGGTTGTCTTTTCACTTTCTTGATAGTGTACTTTGATGCACGTCCTTACTTTTGATGAAGTTCAACTTACCTATTTTTTCTTATGCTTTTGATATCATATCTAAGAATCTACTGCCACATCCAGGGTCATGAAGATTTACCCTTATGTTTTCTTCTAAGAGTGTTATGGCTTTAGGTAGAAAACCGGATTTAGGCTATTGACTTGGACCATCAGGAGTTCCATGGTGAAATGGTGGGAACAATAACCAGAGTGTGGTAGGCAGGGTTTGATTGTAGAAGAGGAGGGTGATTAGGATTTGGCTGGTTGGGCTGTGGTGACATAGATCATGGAAGGTAAGATGGCTCAGGACAGAATGGCTGGGCTGTTAGAGATAGTTTGTGAGAGGCTGGGGGAGAACCAAAGGTGGTTACATAAGAAGATCAGAATACACTCCTAGTTCCCATGCTAGAGGGATGAGCTCACTCAAGAAAAGAGGAAAAGTTGTCCAGGGCCAGGCTTTTAGAAGGTGAAACTGTTCTCTTCAGCTAAGGCAGATGAAAATTTCAAACTTTTGCAAAATATGTGCTCTCTGAGCACCTGGACTGTAGCCAAAGATAGCAAAATAAATTAATTGACAAAATTTCTAAGTTTTTTTTATAGGACATCAAGTGAAGTGGGGCAAAGAAAAACTAGTCACAGGGAAAAGCCATTGATTCTGACATCTGCGGTACATCACCTTTCAGAGCCAGCTGTAACTTTGTTTCTTTTTAGTTTCAGCTAATTCTTGCTGTCACCTTTTGTTTTTAACATCTTGTTGGAGTCAGTTCTGGGATCTGGCTCTGAGTACCTGCCTGCCGGCCCCAGGTTGCCCAGGTGCCTTCTGATCATTGTCCCTTAGTACAGCAGAACCCACCTGGTTTTTGCCTGATCTGCCCCCTCTCACTGTTTCCTCTGTTCAGGTATACACCCACACACCCTCTTACTTGGCCTTGCCTTTTTGTATGTTTATTTTAATAAAAAGGTAACCTGTTTTCTTAGGTGAAAAGGAAGTGAGCAAAGAATGTGATCATATGTTGGGGAGATATGCAGGACAGTGAAGCTCCTCATCTTGATGGCCTCATTGTATTCCGAACAAGACAGCAGGTCCTTGCTCTGAAAGGTTTAAAGAGGACAAAGATCTAGAGGATATGTAGTGCAGAGCTCAAGGAAATCAAGGATGTGGTCCAGCTGCAGGGGCCTATGATTTGTAGCATCACGGTACCTCCTGCCTACGGAAGGATTCTCTCTGCTCTTCTAGGCTTGATTTTAATTTGTGTGTTACTAATAAGCATTATTATGTCTTAATGTTTGTGCTTAAATAGTGCTTTTTTAAAAATGGGATAGGGCAATTTAGATCGGACACAAGGCATGATTCCAGATTGTCATCAACTTCAGCTTCCAGCTATGTGATTTCTACAGTCTCTGCTGTAACTCAAGGTTCTCATTCACAATGGAGTTTTCCTTATGCAGATCTGCAAAATGTTTCTACTAGAAACAAATGCGATCATAATTAAAGTTTTTCTGTTGTATGACTTTTGTATGCTAGGGAAAGGATATATAGATTATAAAACTAAATATTTGGTCCACTTCAAAGAATATGGATTTTTTCTTAAGTATCAAAAACATTTGTGTGATTGTCCCAGTTATGAGTAAGAGAGGCCTTTCTCTTTCTACCATCTATAAATAAAAACATTGTGACTTGGAGAGAGAGGGAGCAATACTTGGACTCCAAGCACTAATCTTAAAATAATCTGTACTACAGAAGTCTCTAGAATGTCCCATATATTTTAAAATTAATTTTTATATTAAATCAGTTTACTCTCACTTCCAAATTTTTATTCCCTTTTAAGGCAAAGCCAGAGAAAGCATGTCTTCTCAGTTGTAATACTCTCCACTGAAATATTTTACAACTTAATTTTTAATAGAAGTCTGAAAAATAGAACTTTTAGTTGCTAACCTTCAAATTTTAATTGTTCAAACAACTTAAGTGTTTCAGTTGAGCCTGTGACATTAACTATAATAATTTATAAAAACATACAGTTGACTTTTTAAATTTTTATTTCTTTTTGGAGAGAGGGGAAGGAAGGGAGAAAGAGAGGGAGAGAAACATCGATGTACAAGAGAAACATAAACTGGTTGCCTCTCGCATGCCCCCAACTGGGGACCTGGCCCAAAACCCAGGCACATGCCCTAGCCAGGAATTGAACCGGAAACGGCGAGGGCATACAGTTAGTTTTTTACATCTTGTTTTTCTTGTATGCATATCTAGTACAAATACTAAAGTATATTTTATTTTTTTGTCTTAGAACTTTTCATTGTTTAAAATATTTTAAGTTTATTTAAGATTTAATATATTTTATTTTTAGGCAGAGGGGAAGGGAGGGAGAAAGAGAGGGAGAGAAACATCAGTGTGTAGTTGCCTCTCGTGCGTCCCCTACTGGGGACCTGGCCGGCAACCCAGGCATGTGACCTGACTGGGGAATCAAACTGGCGACCCTTTCGTTCGCAGGTGGACACTCTATCCACTGAGCTATACCAGCCAGGGCTTAATAGTTTATTTTTTATTATAATTTTTTTTCCTGTTGCTGTTTATAAAATATAATCCTTAATTACCAGAATAATTCTTTACAAGACATATTACAGTTGTTGGATTGGTGGGGTGTTTTTTGTTTGTTTTTTAAATATTTTATTTATTTTTAGATATGTTTGTTTTTTAATATTAATTAATTAATTAATTAATTATAGTTAGGGAGGAAAACATTGATGTGTAAGAGATACACCAATTGGTTGCCTCTTGCATACCCCCAGCCAGGGACCTGGCCCACAACCCAGGCAAGTGCCCTGACTGGGAATCAGATTGGCAACCTTTCTTTTCACAGGCCAGCACTCAGTCCACTAAGACACACCAACCAGGGCAATTGGTTGTTTTTCTAAATAAAGGAGTTTGAGACTGAATTCAGGCAGGAAACTTGAAAACAAAATTTTTTTTAGCTGAATTTATACTGCGTTCAAACCAGGGAGCCCTCAGGGAATAAAGTTCTTCCATTGTCATTTTGGTGAGTGTACAGAATAAGCCAGTTTCCACAAGGCCAGAAGTTCTATTTAGTAATAGTGCTTTTTTTCCCATGGAAATGTAGTAACTACAGTCTTATTTCTCAGTAGGTTTGGGGAATTACAAGTTGTTCTATATGGCTGGGCTCATACCACCCCAGTGACCAAGTAGAATGATGAAATCAAACAATGAACGATGGGGCCCTGGCTGGTGTGTCTTAGTGGATTAGGCACCAGCCTGCGGACCGAAAGGTTTCCCGTTCGATTCCCAGTCAGGGCACATGCTTGGTTTGCGGGCCAGGTCCCCAGTTGGGGGCGTGAGAGAGATGCACGCCATTTCTCTCACACATACTGTTTCTCACCGTTTCTCCCACCTTTCCCCTCTCCCTAAAAATAAAATAATTAAATCTTTTTTTTTAAGCCTCTAAAAATATATAATAATAAATAATGGGAAGGTAGAAAACTCATGGCAGCCAGTCTGCCTTTGCAGGGGGAAGTTAAAAAGATAGGGCATTTAGGGCAGAGGGTGTTCTTGGTGAGAAAAGCTCAGGAGGGGAGGCTGAGTTGTCTTAGGTGCTGGTGGGCCCTGCTGCCTTTGCACTGTGTAAAGAGGCAAGGACACAAGTGGCTGGCACTGGGCGCTGCCTAGCTTTGTGCCTCTGCTTCACGGTGGACCAGCTTGTGACCTTGAGAAGGGCCCTAGGCTCTGGATCTTTTATCCCAGCATGCCTTACAGGAGAGTGGTATATGTTGGGGTCAAAGGGGACAGCATGTCTGAAGGAAGTCTGCAGGTGGAATCTCTCTGAAAATGGGGCCATATAGGCAAGTCCCTGATCTGCAGTTTCGATTGAATTAGAAACCCAGGCCTGTGCCGCACACTCAGATTCCTTCTCCATTCTATCTGTGCCTTTCCCTCAGCTCTTTGCAGCATGAGCCCTTTTCATATTGATATGTGGCCACATTAGGAAAGTTACCAAGTTTAGACACTGAATAGATGGTGGCAAGACATTAAGTTGTCTGCTTCCCAGTGGCATGTGTAGAGATAGTCACCTGCACAGCTGGTGTGTTTCCAACCCTCCTATAAAGGGAGTTACTTCTTGGTGCTTTTTAAAAATGGCTAATTGTGTAAGTTGAATCCTAAATAAATGTATAGTTTCATTTGAATAAGACAGTATATGTGTGATTTAATGTTAACTTTTCTCTTTTCTTTAGTTTAAAGAGAACATGCTGACTTTGTTTTCTTCATTCTTACAGGTTGGTGACATTGTGAAAGTCACAAGGATGAATATAAATGGCCAGTGGGAAGGTGAAGTGAACGGGCGCAAAGGGCTTTTCCCCTTTACTCACGTCAAAATCATTGACCCTCAGAACCCAGATGAAAATGAGTGATTGCCATTGTCCTGTTTTCTGCTGCTTCATTGTTCTGCCTGTCATAGTCCTTTGAGTGGAAAAGCATTCTGTTTCATAGGCAAGTTACACTGCATTGCCGACGTCCAGCCTTCTGCAGACTGGCAGTCTCATACACGTTTGGAATGCACACAGTGGCTGCCTCGGCATTTGTATCATAGTCATATTGTCAAAGAGTAGCCGGTTTTAGAGTTCTTTTGGATCATAAACTGGAAATACTGGTGGAAGCACACAAGTGGAGAGAAGTTGACATGGAACGGGTCCTTCTTCTCATCACTGCCCTGTTGTACATGTGACTGATCCTGTTGTGTCCATCAGAGAAAGCTTGAGGCCATGGTGAGACATTGCACATTGCTGTTCCACAAAGCAGTGGCTCAATTGCTAGTTTTTCCTTTAAAGAACAGAGCAAGTGAACCTTAAAAGAAGAGGGAATTCTGTCCTAAACTCCCCAAATCTGGCTTTCTCTTTTTTTCTTTTAGTTTGGCTTTGGAAGACTTAAGTAATTAGACTTGTGTGTTCTAAACAGGTTTTTAAGTATCAGGTTGGATTTTTGTGATATCACAAGGAATGACACATGCCTCTGAGTTTCTGAACTGAAGCTGCTGTAACTGAAAGAAATGGGGAAAAAACAAACAGCCAGCCCTGAAGAGGAGGTCTTTATTGTCTTGGTTGGCACTAGTATCTTTTAGCCATATAGCAAACAACACCCAGCACCCAAAAAATCAGCAGTCATGGTGTGCCAAGCTGTGTGAGCAGTCTTTTGTATTACATTGTCCCTAACAGCAATAGCATGGAGGGTGATTTGGGGAAACCCTTTGCTTATCTTATTTGTGAATGATAGGAACATTTGGGGAGAGGACACTTGACCAGTTTTCTGTCTTGGGGTTCAGTGAGTGCATCTTTTTAAGGTATAGGACTTAACATTCTTTAAAAAGGGAGGTTGTTCATAGAATCATTGGATTCATTAATGAATCTTCAAATTCTACTCTCTGAAGCCCAGTCCTCCTTGCCCTAGCCCAGGCTTGCCAGGCTGCCAGAGAAAGACGGTGCTGCTAATACTGGTTCTTCTGTCTGTGCGCTCATGATGCTCCCAAGCAAAGAAAGTGCAGACTGTGGAAACTGGTTAATGTATTTGATGTCTAATGTTTTAGTGACTAGGGAGAACCATTAACAAATTTACCATTAACAGTTTACCAGTTTGATGTTAATTTCCCTGTTACCTGAAAGAAGCCTGTTCATGTAAACCAACTGGTACAAATGGCTATAGCAGGCTAGCATTCTGGAACCTTTTTGCATTTTAGTTGCTGTCCCTTCTAGAAACTAATGAAGACAGGCCTCAGCTTATAAAGAATACAGCAGACCTAGAGATGTAGGAGCAACCTAATGAGCAGCCCTGTATCATTTACTGAACATCTGCTGTAACTGTCTCCCAAAGGTCTTAGGTTTTGAGGGTTAGAACAGTGTATTCTGATGACAGAACTAGCAAAACAACAATTAAAAAAAATTTTTTTTAATCTGTATTCTATCAGGCAGGTAACCGCCATATTAAATAATCTTGAGAGAGTGCTCCTGTGTGACAAAATTAATGGTCAGTTGGAAAAAATATCTGTAGCTGCTTGTCTATACTTTTCGTAAAAAAAGACAGCAGTCAGCTCTTCCTATTCAAGTGAGAACTGTGGCCACCCATGGCTCTGAAGGTACCTGTCCATTGCAGTTGCTTCTGGTTCTGAGTTGAGAACCAGCCTAGTACCCCCAGCAAGTGACGTGTGTGGCAGGGCCCCCGCACTCTGCCTGGAAACTAGCCCTGCAGCTATAGTGGTCCAATACTTGAGGGGTGTTCAGCAGAAGGTGGAATGTGTGCCCATCAGTTGAGGAGCTTGGCACCTTTTATAACAATAGTTGGCTCAGAACACAAGACATAAAATGGCCGTTTTGGAAAGCAACGTTTTCTTTCAACCATGTCTGCTAACCAATATAGCAAGACCCACACCATGTGGAGCACTTCAGAATCAGAACACTCACAGCTTAGGTCTGGCTTCATAGTAAGTCCATTCATCACTTCAGTCTACATACATGTCTCCAGGACTGCCCTGGAGACTCAGAGCCTCAAATAAGGTGAGCCTTGAGTTCTGAACTCTCAAGATATGTGCCAAAAGTAGCACCTTTTTGACTTAGAATCTTACTAGTTTTTTAATCAGGCAGGGAAATTCTCTTTTTCACACTAAACATGTAAAAACAGCACCCTTGCCTTGTCTTTATGTGTGGGTTCCCCAGCAGTCTGAGAAGACTGCTTCAGAAAGCAATGTGAATCTTCCAAAGGAGCTTCCTTCCCTCCTGGGCGCACTTCCCTTTTAGGATGGTTCATTGTTGCTACTTGCTCTACTCTACTGTTTTTCATTTAAGAAAATGTTTGGATGTTAAATTAACTCACTTGGGAAGTGAACGAGTTAATGTACTGAAGGGCATTGACTGTTGATTCAAAACTTATTTATCCTGGGAAGGATCTCCAATACAGGAGGCATTTTTGTCATTTCTGCATTGTGTGGTACCACCTGATGACCTGGTTAACAAAGAGGAGGACGCGTTGACTTCAGTTGCCCAGAAGAGACACCTTCCATGCTCATGGTTGGAAGGAGGAAAGGAGGAAAGGACAGCTGCTCCCCTCCTTGGAGCTCAAGCATCCCTGGCACTGTGCTTTCTTTTACAACTGTTTACAGACAAGGCGGGCCAACACAGACGGCCACTGCTCTTGTAATGATTGCTCAGAGGAAAACGAACATTTTATTTTTGAAAAGGGATGATGTGTTTTGTGCCAGGTGTTTATAATTTAATCCTTTAATATTATGTTCATTAACTTCTTAAAATGAGTGAATTCTTGTTTTAACACAATACCTAAGACTAATGCTTTCTGTGGACACCACTGAGCTCTGCCTCAAACTCCACCCTCTGGGACCAGAGACCAATGTCCCTGGTAACTGCTGACAGCGTGGACACTGAGCTAATTGTATATGCTAAAGGAGTAGAAGGACAGTTCTCTGAGGACAGGGTCGTTGTCTCTGCAGGAGAAACAGTGGCCTTGCTTCTAGACGGTCTTCACTGTGTGTTTTGAAACAACAAAAACAACACAAAACTCTTTTGACCTGTAACTTAAAAGATCGTAAACTTCAGGCAATAATATTTTCTGTGTAAGCTTTTAAAATTATTTTTTGGGATCATAGCTTGTTTTATTTTGTGCTATAAAATTAACAGTATTAAATGACTTATATTCTTAGAATACATCGAGTGTCTTTTCTTAACAGATTAGTGCCTTTTTATTTTTGTATTTCATTTTACGTTACTGGTTCTGGCATCAGAACCTTTGTTTCCATGGCCTGTTTGTACATTGTCTCAATAAAACTTGCATCAGCCGGTGGTGGCAGCAGCTTCAGTGTTTCAGTGTCTCCTCCATGCTGCCTAGAGGTGCTCAGCCCCCACCAGCCTCCCCAGCAGTCCTGGTGAAACACCAGGTACTTCACCAAGGATGAGTCCTGCAGCCCAGCCCTGCTAGTGACCATGAAATAGAATGAGATCTTGCATCAGCCCTTCCCTACCATGTGCCCTCCCTACAGAAGAGGAATGGCTGGTGCTTAGTCTCGGCCTTCTGAGGACACACTTTATACCACCAAGGTGAACTTGGATGTTTTTCCTCATAGACACCCATAGCTGAAGGCTTGTATTAAATACTTGTTTAGTATGACCTAGCCAGAGTTGGTCTCAAGCAGAAGTCACACAAAATCAGTAGTCGAGTAGCCCTGTCCCAGATCAGGGCATGATACCTCTGGGGTTTTTGGGGTTTTTTAACCTTTTATTATTTTTACTTACTGATTTTAGAGAGACATCAATGTGCTGTTTGACTTATTTATGCATATACTGGTTGATTCTTGTATGTGGCCTGACCGGGGATCGAACCCACAACCTTGATGTATCGAGATGATGCTCTAGCCAACTGAGCTACCCAACCAGGGCTTCTGGCTTTTCAAAACCCTTTTGTGTACCTGTTTGTGTATGGGCCTCCTGATGAATTCTAGGGACCTTCAGGTGGTCAGGCCTGAGGTGGGGGTTCACTGATTTCCCTGACACTCCCTTAGCCAGAGCCTTGTTTCCATGCCTATTTGTGTGTTTAGTGAGGTCCAAATTTTGTGGTTAAAACCTCTGGAAATGAGTTTCAGGAAGTGATACCAATCTGTATTTATATAGAACTATGGTGCTTCCTGGCTCCTACTTTCAAGATTCTGCAGAATTTGAGAGAAAAGTTTGTCTTGGATGGAAAACCAAAACTCAAGTCATTCTGAAAAAAAAAAAAAAAGCCCCAGAGACACCTTTGAAGAATACTTTTATCTTGAAAAGTTTTCTTTTGGTCAGCAATCCTGGGCCCTTGGAAATGGGGCTGGGTGTGGGGGCTGCCCCTCCATCTGCTACCCTCCCTCTGCTAAATCATCTGTAGTGCTTGTCCCCAGAAGCCAGAGCCCAGGTCTTGAAACCTCACCCTGCAGCAAAAACAGTGGCACTGCTGGATTTCTGGGAGGCTCCAGTACTTGAGGGGTGTTTAGCAGAAAGTGGAATGCGTGCGGGTTAGTTGAGGCATGAAATAGGCCTTGCCTTGGCAACGTTCCATGCACGCCTCAGTTCCCTGGATGGTACACAATCAGCTGGAGCGCAGGAATCCCTACCCTGCCTTGGAAAACTGTTGCAGACTTGATGGTGGTGACCCGGCCAGTGGGGGTCGTCACTGTGGAGTCCAAGGCCAGTTCTGGAAGGCTTCCAGGCTGCCTAGGGAAGGCAAATAAAGGTAATCTGGTCTTGGAATGCTACTGCTTTTGTCTTAGCCTGCGTTCCTTATATGGCTCTGGAGACCCTGGGTGATTTGCCCTCTCTCAACCCCTCTGGCCACCTTAACACTTTGGCCTTTCACGCACACTGCATAGTGGAGACCCAGGGATCCCACCCCAGGTTCTGATTTCAAGGATCTGGCTACTAGCTCGTTTTATTTTCCAGGGGTTTGAGGAGCATTATGCCAGTGCACTCTACTCCTGGGCATCCAGCTCCCAAAGCCCTGGGCCAACAGGCTGTCATCCACCTGCCGCCTATTGCGAGCGAAGCTGGTGCGCTGGGATGCAGACCCGAGCCAGCAATCACCACAGCAGGACTCCCTATTGGGGGCCCACTTTCTGTCCGCCTTTATGAGAGGGGACCCAGAAGGTGGACAGCCGAGCGCCGTCGGGCAGGGCAGCTCTCAAGCACAGCCTCCGTGCCCCTGGCACTCGGCAGTATCCTCAGCTGAAACCCCGCTGTGGGGCGTCTTCCAGGCCCCTTACAACAGCCCCACTGCCCGAGGCAGCAGCAGGACCCTAGGGAACCCCTGGTGCGCAGCCGGATCAGCGTACAGCGCACGGGTAGGGGTTACGGCGAAGGTGGGCCCCTTGCTTTGTGGACGTGGAGGAACTTAAGCTCGGCTCCGGGAGGCTCCCTCCCCACCCGCAGGTCCTAGAAAGAGTTGACTCCACATTCTCCAGAGCGCAGGGCTTCCAAAAGCCCGCAGATGATCCGGGGGAGTGTCTTTCGCGGGCCCCTTGCCCCGCGACTGCAGGGTTTGGCCCCAGACTCCTCGGAGGCGGAGGCGGAGTGGGGGAGGCGGAGTGGGGCTGAGGGCTGGGCGGTAGTGGGAGGGGGAGTCATCAGCACTGCCTTCTCCCACTCACCCTTCCCATGGCTTTTGGCCCTAATGAACCTGTACCCTTTTGACTCCAGCGGTCACTAAAAGTGGGGGCGGGCACCGGCAGAGGAGGGAGGTCTGGAACAGATGGCTAGGCGGCTGCCCAGGGAGGACAGCCCACACCCACTCATCCGAGACAGCCCTGGGGAGCCCACTGTAAAAGCTAAGAGTGTCGGGGAAGGGGGAGCCCTCGGAGTGGGTGCCCAGAGCTGCCCAGCAGCCAAATCCGAGGCTCAGGAAGTAGATGGTCCGCCCACTGCATAGAGGGCAGGTGAGGAGGACAGGCATCAAGAGCAGAAGGGACCTGGGCAGGGCTGCGCCAGCAGTTACCAAAGGAGAGGACCCAAACCCCAGTGCTAGCCCTCCAGGAATGGAGGTTTGCAGCCCACCTGAGCTCACCATGACAGTTCAAGGAGTTTGAGGAATTTGGCTTTGGAGGAAAAATATCCATAGATGCAGCATTCAAAGGATGGGTATTTGATGAAAGGCCTCCCTCCCTGTCCCTTCTACTCCCCACAACCATCCTGTTTCCATATTATTATACATATCTCTTTTTTGAGTTATTCTACAACATACAAGAGAATACATCTGTAAATATACTTATTCAATGTTCTCTCTGCACACGGGTAGCATACTTACTCTTCTGCACCATGCTTTATTCCCCCAATCTCTGAGATTGTTATGAATTGGTACAGAGTGTTGTTCTTTTTCATCACTGTATAGTAGTCCATGAGATGGATGTATTATCATCCATGTATATCCCTCTGTTGATAGACATGTAGATCCTTTCCAGCCTCAGGTGGTCAGATGTTTTCAAATAAGTTCCTCGGAGTGGGATTGCTGGGTTATGGGCTCTGGGCATTTGCAACTTTGAGAGTTGTTGCCTAATTGCCCTCTGTAGGGATTGCCTGTTTACACTTTCAGCCAGCGCTATGTAAGAATATCTACAGTGTCTTTACAAAACCTCTACAGACAGCTATTTAATGCTAAACAATATTCCACGTTTTCATTCTGTGGATAAGACAGCTTATATTAATACATCTGTCACTGGGGTTTAGGAAAGTTGTCAATTTTTTTTTTAAAGATTTTATTTTTAGAGAGGGGAAGGGAGGGAGAGAGGGAAACATCAATGGGTGGTTGCCTCTCTTGCTCCCCCTACTGGGGACCTGGCCTGCAACCCAGGCATGTGCCCTGGACTGAGAATTGAATTGGCAACCCTTTGGTTCGCAGGCTGGCACTCAATCCACTAAGCCACACCAGCCAGGGTGGTTGTCAATCTTTTGGCGATGGAAAATCCTCAGGTCAAAGTAAAGGCCACTGGGGCAGGGCCCACCTTCCAGCCCTTGGCCTGACTGGCCCAGTCCTTGCCCCAGGTGTCTCCTGAACCTCTGGCCTCCCTTCTCCTTTCTAGTCCAGTGTCAGTCCTAGTTGCTGGTATGTTATTCCTGAAGACACATGTGATGAAAACCCCTTACCCAACTCCTTCCTGGCCCGTGACATTTCAATGCCACACTCCTGCCCAGAACCCAATATTCAGGCCAGATGGGATTGTCACACTCTGAATTCCCCAGAACTTGACACCTTATCTCCTTGCCTTGGCCCACACGTTTCTTCTGCCTGGGTTCCCTTCTCCTCTCCTTTGACAACCTCCAACAGGCCCGTCTGTCCTCAGCTCCTGCCACCTCCTAGTAAAGCCCTCCTGACCTGTCCTCCCCTAGAAGGACTGGAAGTCCCAGAGCCTGAGAACAGGACAGTGCCAGCAGCAAGCCAGCAACTTGGAGAAGGGCCCAGGCTGGGCTAAAGAGGTTTGGAGGAGCTGGAGCTGGGCTCATCAGAGTCAGAGCCCCCAGAGAACCCAGAGGGTGCTGGGAACATGGTGGTCAGGTTGTGTAAACCAACCTGAGCAGGAGGGAGGCTGGACTGCAGTAGCCAGAGCAAGTTAGGGAACTGGAGGTAGGGCTCAACCCAACCTGAGGATTCTCCCAGCCTCTGCTTCTATATGAATAAATCACTGTTTAGCTCTGGGCACCACTTCCACCCATCTTGCTCCTCAACACAACTGGCCTCCGCTCAGATGTCGGCTGTGCTTTATCAGCAGCTGACATTTCCTGGGGATATGTTAGTCAAACCGAGGTACCTCTCTCTGGAAATCCACGTAAGTGGGCAGGAAAAAGGCCCCCACTTGCAACCCTTTCCCTCAGAAGCATGGAGCTCAGGGAGGGCCCTGCGGACCCTCAGATTGGCCTCCAGGGGGCGCCCCTGTCAACCCCAATGTTAGATGTTGCAGTCACCTCATTTTCTCAACTGAAAAAGGACCATGCTGAACACTGGGTTGGAAGACCTAGGCTGAGGGGAGTGGGGGACAAGGAAGCTGATAGGAAGGGGAAGACACAAGAAGGGCAGAGACAGGCTTGCTGCAGGTTTGCTGCATGGGGTGCTCCAGGGCCTGGGGGCACGGGCAGGGATTACCCACTTTCTTCTCAGGCCTCGGTAACCCACACCCTGCCTTCAGGGTGTCTGCTGGTCTAGGTGGATCTCAGCCACTCCAGGGCACCTGACTACATCTGAACCCAAAGTTTGATTTCCCTCTTTGCTATTGTCCCATCAGGTGTTGTCAAGGCTGCTAGGATGAATGCTATTACCTCATCAGAATCATCCTTGGGACTAGACCAGGACCTACCCAAGGCTCAGAAGCCTATTGAGTGTCCCTGGGTCCCCTTGTCCATGGGAACCACCCCAAAGTCTAGGGCCTCTGCATGAAGCGGCACTCCTAGCCTACCTCCAGTTCTAGTTTCTGCTCCATGGGGACCTTGCCATTTCTGTCCCACCATGGGGCAGCCAGAGCCTTGAGCCCAATCCCCAGGGCAAAGGGCACCATGATGGGCTCTCCCACATCCAGGCCGCAATTATCCCATATCAGGACATCTACCCAGGCTCTTGGCCTCCTCAGCCCCCGCACTGACCTATCCCCCAAATTTCATCTCTGGCACCCCAAGCTCAGCAGCCTCCACCCCACAACATGAGCACCTGGCTCTGTACCTGTTGTCGTGTCCTAGAAGCAGCCCCAGCCCAGGGCCAATGCAATTACCCCGATGTTTCTGAGGAACCTAAGACTGAGGGGTTCACTGACTGAAAGGTTCACAGAGCAGGACTTGAACTCTGCACTGGAGATCCGGAGGCCTTGGTTGAGCCTAGAAGGCCTCTCCCATCCAACTCCCACCCTTCCACATTGCAAGCCCAGCACTGCCTGGCCGGCCTGCCGGGATTCAAGTCTCTGCTCTGCCACTCACCAGCTGTGTGGCCTTGAGGAGCCCCTAACCTGTCTGAACCTCAGCTTCCCCACCTGTAAAATGGAGATAACACAAAGAGAAACTTTCTCCTCAGGCTGTTGTGAAGATTAAAGTAATAAATGCATGCGAAGCCACAGACATGACTACGGGGCATACTCTCTTCTTGGATGGTGGGAGGGGAGTAGGGGGAGAGGTTGGCAAGGTCAGCATATGTACGGAATGGGGGCAGGCTGGTTAGAGGCCAAGGGCACCAGGCCCAACCAATGCCATCTGCCCAGTGATGAGCCTCTCCTGTGGCAGTGGCAACAATCAAACTGTAAAAACCATACATGGTCACAAAGGGATGGCCTGAATGGAGCCACATGTCCCATGCCAGGCCTGGACCCCACACCCACCTGCATGAGTGTGACCCATGCAGGTCCTGGTCCTGCCCCTACGTGAGATTCAGCCTTTGAGCTTGCCCATCAGTAAAATGAGGGAGGGGGGGTGTTGTGCCAGCCTCCCCAGGCAAGGTGTGGCATAAATAAAGGACCGTTACTGCTGTCTTATTGTCATCCTTACAGGAGGAGAGCAAGACCAAGAAAGGAAGAAAAAGAAGAAAAAAATGAGGACCCCACTCAAGGCACCAAAGGAGCAATAATGGGACAACAGAGTTGGTGGTCCCTGCTATATTTGGTGATAGATGTGACATCACATCCCTGGAATGTGTCATTTATTCATTTCCAACGTAGTCACTGAATTCCAGTTTGCTGGTGGGACAAAACTGTAACACAAGGATCTGGACATTCGGGACAATAAAACACTGAGGTCCAAGAGTAATAACAGGTCCTGATGGAGTCTGGGGATGTTGGTCAGGGAGCCCTTCCTGGAGGAAGGGACACAACACCAGGGTGCACCAGGATTCATGGGGACCCAGGAAGTTCTCCTGGTATAATAACAGGTGGGAAAGAGAAAATGTAATAAAACATAAATTAAAATAGAACATAGAACTTACTGTGTGGGGAGAGGGGAGGGAAAGAGCTAGGAAACCTGAGAGGCTGAACGTCCAAAGCCCGTCAAGGTGTCTGGGGAGCAGGTGGGAGTGATTTGGGTTTTCTTTTTCTTTTCTTTTTTAATTTATTTTATTTTTAGACAGAGGAGAAGGGAGGGAGAAAGAGAGGGAGAGAAACATCAATGTGTGGTTGCCTCTCACGTGCCCCCTACTGGGGACCTGGCCCGCAACCCAGGCATGTGCCCTGTCTGGGGAATCGAACCGGCAACACTTTGTTTCGCAGCCCAACGCTCAATGCACTGGTTTTTCTTTCTTGGAGAGGTTTTTCCGCGTGATTCGACTTCCCCCATGCTGCCTACGGATAGCTCGAAAACAGTGTGGGGGGTGGGGGAAAGGAAAAAGAATCAGACCCGGTGCGCGCCCCAGTTTGGCGTCCCTTGGGGGTCGCGAAGATCCCCAGGGTCCCAGAAGAAACCAAAGCGTCCACGGCCAGAAGGGCCTTTGGCTGCCTCCACCTACCCCGCGACCTGCATCCGAACTCCGAGGCCGAAGGCCGACCCCTGACCTGGGACAGCTCCAACCTGCACCGCCCGGCGGGGCGGGGCTGAGCGCGCCGTATCCCGGGCCGCAGTGTCGCCGCAGCGCCTGCCCCGCCCCCTCCTGCTCCTCCTACCCCCCCACCCCCCCTCACGGCCGCGGTCCCGAGCGGCTCCAGAGCGGACGCCCGCGCCCAGCCTAGGTGAGCGCTTGTCTCCGGCTCCCGGGACCCCGGTCCCGACAGCACGGCCCCGCCACCCGGTCTCTGCCCCCGGGTTCCTGCCCCGTAGCCTCCGTTCCCCGAGCTAGCGTGCGCGCTCTCGGGTTTGGGACCTGGGGCCGGTGCTCTGGGAGCTGGGGGTCGGCAGCCGGTTGTGGGGTGGGGGGAAGACAAGCTGGGACGGGAGCGCCCCTCTTCCTTCTCCTCTCCCCCGCTGGCCCTCCCCCGCTCGCCGCACAGACCTACTGTATGGCATTCTCCCTTCCTGGGCCACCCGGTCTGGTGGGGGGACAGGGAAGATGCGTGAGAGCTGCTCGAAAGGGCATCTCAGATAAAGGAACTGCACGTGCAAAGGCAGGGAGAGTGCACAGAAGGTTTGCGCTTCAGCTCGGTGGGGAAGGAGGTGAGGACCGCTAGCACCCCGAATTCGAATGCCTCGCTGAGGAGCTTGGATGCCATCCGGAATTAGGCTGGAAGACACTGAGGGCCTGAGCTGGGCAGGAGCCTCCCAGGGTGGGTATGGAAGGACCCATGTGACCCTTGGTGAAGAGTGGGGCCAGGAGGAAAGAGGGGCTGTGCAGAGGAGTGAGGAGAGGCTCCACCCAGCATGCACCAGCTGGGGCTCTGGGAGGGGGTCTGGGACAGGACACAGGCTCCTAGTGGGTAGTCAGCACTCAGGCACTGTAAGTTTTTTTGGCATTGGGCAGCTTGTAGGCAAGGGACAGCGCTCCTCAAAAACTTGGGGTCCTCTTCTGTCATGCCCCTGGCAAGGACTTTTGCCTTTGGGTGGAGGTTTCTGGGCCTGCAGGAGGCAGGAGAACACCAAGCTGACTTAGCACACAGTAGGCCTAGAGCAAGTTCAGTCCCCAGCAAATCTGTTTTCTGGCCCAAGGCTCTGAAGGGTCTAGACACCTGCGCACCTGGGATGGGAGGGAACAGTCTAAACAGACACCTGGTGGCAAGTTGAGTTCCCACCTTTTTGGAATCTGTGGCTCAGGCTGGAAGGAGGTGGGCAGGACTAAGCTAGTGGTGAAGCCAGGATCTGGGGAAGGGCCCCCTCATGCCCAGGGAGGGTGTAGGCAGTGCAAGAGCTGGCCACATTTTACAGACCTGCCTTGGTGACGGTAGGGAAGAGAGCATGGGTGTGCCCACGTGGCCTTTGGGTGCCATGGCCTTGTGGTCTCTAATGGGCACTACTAGGGCAGGTAAGATCAAGTGCCAGGTTGTAGGTGGTCTTTCCCCAACCTTTTCCTCCTATCTTCTTGACCCCCTTGCTCTCGGGCACCCATTCTGGGTCCTTGCTGGGATCTGGACTAGACCCAGTGAGCCTCAGCCTCACCTCAAGTTAGACTTCAGGGAGAACTTCCAGGGGAAACAAATGGGATGACTGTGGGATAGACTGTGAGGAGGTCAGTTGTAAACAGGGCAGCTAAACTTTTGTCCTGGGTCTTCTAAAGTCCAGTCTGTGGGCTGCACCTTCTGGATGGCCCATCCTGTGGCCTTGAGGTCTCCTTGGCTGCAGGGACCTCTCTGTTGACTTGGTGACTCCTCCTGCAGAGAGATATGTGGGCTTCTTGGGTCCCTGTCCCTCTTGGAACTAAGATGGGAAGGTCGTGGGAGGTCACCAAGGTGCCCTTACCTGTTGCTTGACCTTGGCAAGTCCTTGGCCCCTCAGTTCTTCCATCTGCTGTTGGGTATGACCTCAGCACCATGAGCCTGGTGGGCATTTGTAAAGAGTAAAGGGAGGGGGCAGCTCATGGTTGCTGGGCATGGTCCATGGCAGGACTGTGTGCCTAGTCTCCCTTTCCCCCGACCTGATCAGGCCCAGGCTTGGGCTTGCTGCCCACTTCTGTTCACCATGGAGCTGGGTTTCCCTGGGGACCAGTGGACTGGCCCAGCCCCACCCCCCAGCCCTCCTGGCGGCAGCTCACACTGGAAGGAGGAGTGGAGGCTGGGCTGCCTCCTGGACCCCTGCCCCCTTGCCCTGCCTTCCAGGGACTGGCAGGCTGGGCCTACTGCGGGGCTGGGAGCAAGAAGCAGTGGCTGCCCTTGAAGGAGGTAGGCATCCAAGTGCTGGCAGCCAGAGTGGGTGCAGGGACCAGAGAGAACTAAATGTCATCCCATTATAAGAAGGAGAAACCAGAGGAGAGGACGGCTCTGATCTTCCCAAGGGGATCTGGGGTTTGACCCCAGCCGTGGTGGCCTCCCTGGAGAAAGGAGGGTCCCAGGGCTCCCAGGCTATGGGATTTTGAAGGGGCAGCAGAAATCAGGTCAGATTTCCTGGACAAGGCAGCTATGGGGATGGACCTAAAAGTCTGGCCGAGGGGCTCCCCTGGTGGTGGGTACAGCCTTGGCAAAGGTAGGAGTAGGGAGTAAGGGTGCTGAGCCTGAAGGGGAGGTGCCCCCCAGGGTCCAGCTGTTCCTCTGGGGTCTGGCTCCCCTTTACACACGCAACAGTTCCCAGCTCCAGTGTCGGCCTGTTCCAGAAGATCCTCCCCACACTGTATCTATCTCTAAGCCCTGATCCCTATTGATTCCCCCTCTCCCCCACCTCCACAGGCCCTGAAGGCAGCTCCTGCCGGGATGGCGACACCAGCGTTTCTAAGAGTCATGGGGGGTCCAGCTCCACCAGGGGCACCCTAGCCTCCCACAGCCGACCATCTGTGCTCCTGCCCCCTGCCCAGCTGAGGGCCACTCGCCATGGGAGGCTGCTTCTCCAAGCCCAAGCCAGGTATCTTCTCTCCTTCTGCCTCCCCTGTCCCTCCGTTCTCCACCCTCCGTCCCTCCACTCTCCATTCCTCCCTCCCTCCTTCTGCCACCTTCCTCCTCCCCCTCCCCCACTGCCTCCGAAGTAGGTCAGGCTGGGTGGCAGCCTCTGCTGCTGCTACTGCTGCTGCGAATGTTAATGTGCTGCAGGAGGAGGGGGTTAGGGGCCGGCCCCCCACCAGTGACCCTTCCTCTTCATTTGGGGCTTTGGGTGCTGGTGGTGGGAATAGCAGCTGAATCTTGGAAAGGGGAAGGGAGGGTTCCTCCTGCCACAGGGTGGGGAAGGGCAGCTCTGTCCACCAGGGCCCAGGGGGCCGGAGAAGGGGGCCTCTGGAGACAAGAAACCCTCAGCCACTGTGTGACCCAGGTTCTCTCTCTGAGCCTCACTTTCCCTCTCTACAAATGAACCTGACCTTTCAGAGCTGCTATGAGAATGGAGTGGATAGGTCTCAGCCCTGTTCACCCCTTCTGACCCCTGTGTGACCTTGGACCACCTCCTCAGCCTCTCTGGGCACACTTTCCCATTTGTACAGGAAAATCCCCTCCCTACCTGGCCCAAAGAGTTCTAGCTCAGGGTGGGGGCGTTCTAGGGTCCTGGGGAGGCCTGGGTTGGCTCTTGCTGCAGACTCTTCTCTGCTGGGTTCTCTCTCCGGGCCCCCTTTCCCTCTTCCATCCTCACAATACCAAGAAAGCAAGATATGCAGGCATGTCACAGATGAAGAAACCGAGCAGGCCCAGAGAGGCCTCTCTAGTGCCCAGCTAGTGCCCCACCCACTCTGTCCAGGCCACCCTGTCCAGGCCACCCTGCCCAGTTTGGCTCGCCCCAGCTCCCCTTACCTGATACCTGTTGGCTCCATTACCTTAGAACGCCTGAGCCTTTTCTCCTTTTCCTGGGTCTGAGGGAGAACTTGGGGGCAAGGAGAGATGCGTGATACCCTGCCAGGCAGAGAGACTCACCCACTCCTGCCCTCCTGTCACTCCTGTGCTGTGGGCACTTGGCCCTGGCCCAGGTCCCACCATCCTCCCTGCCTTCATGTATGACCTGGGCAAACGATATGTCCGCTGTCTTGACCTGAGCCTTCCCCCATCAGCACTGGGTAGGAGGATGCTGACTGGCCCCAGCTGGCAGGAGCCTCTGGGCAGAAGATGCCACCTGTAGTTTCCTTTAAAGGAGTGCAAAGGGCTGGCCTGCCTGAGGCCCCTGATCCCAGGACTCCTAGGTTAGGGGCAGATCACACTCACCACACCAGAGGCAGTGCTAAGAACTTAGCCTCTTGTTCTTGTGCCCCCTGTGCAGGCTGTCGTGCTTAACACAGGACCTGGCACATAGGCGGCACTTGCAAAACATTATTACATCCTCTTTTGGGGCTGGGTTGTCTGCAGCCAGGACTTCCCTGTGGGGCTTTGGCGGGAGGGCAGGAGCTTAGACCCCAGGCACACATCCTGGGCAAGTCAGGGGTGCGACTCAGGGAAATTCAGGGTGTGGGAATGAGAGCATTTGACCATGAGGGTTCAGCTGAGGTCAGAGGGGACCACAGGGAAACCAGAAGATCTTTGTGCAAATTCCTCACTTTCTACCTTGCTCCATTCTGTGGCTCAGAGCGCATCAGCATACACTTCCTGAGCTCCCTCTATACTCCCCATGCCATGCTTCAGTGGCACTGTGTTCCTTATAGGAAGTGCCCCAGGCCAGACTCTTACTAAGCTCAGAACTAGGAGGAAGTGCACCTGTCTTGGTATCTGGTCACCTGCCTTTTATTAGGCCATAAGTGCTACCTAAAGCCTTTCCCTCTTCATCATGGCTGCCAGGAAGCTCAAAACTAACCAAACATTATTACCCAACTTCATCTGTTCAGCTTCTGCTCTGAACATGCTCTGGGTTACATGCATTATCTCCTTCAGCATTCACTGTGTTGCCAAAGAGGGAGATGTTTTTCTGTTTTATCATGAGGGCATCTCCCCAGAGGGGCTAAGGCGGGGGCCCATGGGCCGGTGGGCAGCTCAGAATCATGGAGTTAGGGTTGCCTTGGTTCTGCGAGTGAGCAGAGACCCTCCTCCCCATTGGCCTTCCCACCACTGCTCCCGACTTAATGGTTTCCAGTTAGATTGTATCTGGCAGGGCCCCTAACTTAATGATTTCCAGTTAGATTGCATCTGGCAGGGCCTTGGAGCCTTCTGGAAGGAGGTGGACGATGAAAACAGTCTGGCTTGGCTGTTGTCTGGGCCCCCGCCAGGCTGTTCTTTTGAGCTCCCTCTCTGAAGCTCACATAGCTGGTGTCAGCTGAGTCCAAAGTATTTTTCTTTTTAATTCTTCTGAAAACATTCTAACACTATTACATAAAGTGTGGAAAATGAAGGGAAAAACCCACTCCACCCATAACCCCCCTTCCACCTGACACAACAGCTTCAGCATGTGGTGTGCTCAGGTGCCCCCTCTGCCCAGCTGGAATCATGGAGTGGATTCCACAGCTTCACCCCTGCTGTGCCAGGCCTGAGCTGGGGACTGGAACCTGAGGATTGGAAGGCTGCACCCCAGGCTCCCAGGCTAGGGTAGGGGATTAGAACAGCATGAGATGAGGGACATGCAAGAGCTGGACAGCCAGAGGAGGCAACACCTGAGCTGTGTCTAGGTGGATGGGCAAGAGTTAGCCAGGGCCAGGGGGGATGGTAGCCTGGGCCAAGGGAATTGCACAGGGAAAGGCCAAGAGGTATGACTATGGGGTCTTTGCTCCTGGAGTGTCAAGTTTGAGGTGGAGGGGATAAGAGGCAAAGCTGGGAGATGCCTGGAACCTCTGGTGCCTTGGGAGAGGCACCTCCTGCTCCCTTATTTGGCCCGTGCTGTGCCAGGGACTTAGTTTCCATCACTCAGCCTTCCTCCCTACAGCAGCAACCCAGGAGGCAGGATTATCACTGCTCAAAATTCTGTTTATTGTTCCCTTTAATTAGAAAAATACCCCAGGCACATTGTAGGGGATTTGGAAAATGCGGAAAAGTATAAAGAAGAAAATGACACTATCCGGCTAACTCCCCCCTAAAGCTGCCCCAAGGGCAGGCGGGGAAAGTGTCTTGTGTGGAGGCTCATTTGGGGGAAGGGGTGGCAGGGCTATGCCCTGTCTGCCTTGTCCACATGCACTCCCCCCGCGGTGGGGGGATTCGCCCCCAAGGTCTCAGACCCACGCACTTGAAGATGCTGAAAAACCGGTGCTTGGTAAATGCTAAAGGATTCTCAAACTGGTGAGAATAACTATTTTAAGAAGTTGAAATTAAGTTGTGTACACTGTAAAAATTTTTTTTTCTATTGATTTTGGAGAGAGAGGGAGAGAGAGAAACATCGATTTGTTGTTGTACTTATTTATGTATTTGTTGGTTGATCCTTGTATGTGCCCTGACCTGGGTTCAAAGCTGCTACCTTGGTGCATTGGGGTGATGCCCTAACCAACTGAGCTATCTGACCAGGGCTTTTTTTTTTTTTTTAATTTTGAAAAAAATTTTAAACCTATGGGAAAGTTGCAAGCATAGAACAATGAACCCTCCATTTCCCATCGGCCAGGATCTGAGCTGTACCCATTTGGGATGCTCTATTTTCACTTGAGTCAGATTCTAAACGTGCCCCTGATCCCTCAGGGATGTCACTGTTTTCCACTGCGGACCATGCCCTTGGAGTCAGATCAAGACTCAGGACACCAGGGCTCTTTCCTCCACACATATTCCTGGAGAAAGGGCAATTTCAGGGTTGAAGCAGCTTCATTTGCGCTTCCCTCACTAATTTTGTTATTGAAATAAAATCATGCGGAAATCAATTTAAGCCCACCCAGTGTCTGCACCTGCCGCCCCTGCCTTGCTTCTTGTCTGCTTTAAGGCTCTTTGCTGGTAGTGCTGGTGGCTTTCTGGAAAGGTCTAGGCATAGGGGAGAACCCGCACTTAAAAGAGCAGGCCCTGCCCAGAGTTTCTGGGGTGGGTGAGGAGGTGGGGGGGTGGAGAACTCACAGTGCCCTCCATCTGCCCACAGTGGAACTCAAGATTGAGGTGGTGCTGCCGGAGAAGGAGCGAGGCAAGGAGGAGCTGTCAGCCAGCGGGAAGAGCAGCCCCCGGTCCTACCAGGGCAATGGCACTGCCCGCCACTTCCACTCGGAGGAGCGCCTGCCTGCCCCTCACTCCTACCCTGGCACTCAGGACTGTGTGGAGGCCGCCGTCTGTCATGTCAAGGACCTCGAGAATGGCCAGTGGGTGCTGGACCTGGTACAGGGGTCAGAGGGCCCAAGGTGGGAGGGCAAGCACAAGCCACAGATAAGGTGGGCAGAGAGGCCTGGAAGGGAGCCACGGGTAGCCATTCCGGCCACCGCCTTTGTGGCTTCTGCTGGTTGGGGCCTGCTCCCCAGAAGACTGGAATCTGGGAGGTGGTGCTGGCAGGAGGTGGTGCCTCACATCTGGCCTGACTTCTAAGTGCAGCTCCTCCCCAGGATGCGGGAAGTGGAGCTGGGCTGGGGGAAAGTGTTGCTGGTGAAAGACAACGGGGAGTTCCATGCCCTGGGCCACAAGTGTCCGCACTATGGTGCACCCCTGGTGAAAGGTGAGTTGTCTGGGTGCACAGGGGAGGTGGAGGCATGGCTTTATGAAGTAAGCTTGGCCACTGCACCATCAAGCCCCAGCTCCACCAGGCCCCAGCCCAGCTTGGCTCCTCCCTGGACCTCCAGTTCACCTCCTGTGGCGGGGGGTGGAGGGGGGTGGTTGTCTCTGGGGCTATGTGGAAGGGTCAGCAGGTGCAGGGATACAGGAATCCTTGGAGAGGGACTCTTGCAGGTGACCCCAGCTCAACACTGCGCCCTCCCAGGTGTACTGTCCCGTGGCCGGGTGCGCTGCCCCTGGCATGGTGCCTGCTTCAACATCAGCACTGGGGACCTGGAGGACTTCCCTGGCCTGGACAGCCTGCACAAGTTCCAGGTCGGGGCCGGGTGTGTGGTGGAGTGGGAGCCTGGGGTTGCAGGGTCAGGGGCTGGGGCCCCCCAAAACCTGGTTCTGAGCACCACAGCATTTGCAGGTGAAGATTGAGAAGGAGAAGGTGTATGTCCGGGCCAGCAAGCAGGTGAGGGGGAGGGAGGCTTGGGGCTCAGGCCAAAGGGAAAGCCAAGGAGGGCATCTGGGTCAAGGGAACAGCATATGTAAAGTTCTATAGTGGGAGGGAGTCTGGTGGGTGTGGCCGGGGAGCAGAGTGAAGGGTGCGTGGTGGGGATGAAGCTGGACTGCTGGGACTATGCATAGGGAGGTTGGCCATGACCCTAGCTCCCAGCTACCCCCGACTCTCTGGCAACTACTAGGCCTTGCAGCTGCAACGAAGGACCAAGGTGATGGCCAAGTGCATCTCTCCAAGTGCTGGTCACAGTGGCAGCACCAACGTGCTCGTTGTGGGCGCAGGTTGGTGGTGGCATAAAGAGAGGCAGGATGGGATGGGGGAGAGGTGGTCCCTGACCCACAGCCCCCTCTCCTCAGGTGCAGCGGGCTTGGTGTGTGCAGAGACCCTGCGGCAAGAGGGCTTCTCAGATAGGATCGTCCTGTGCACGCTGGACCGGCATCTCCCCTACGACCGGCCCAAGCTCAGCAAGGTGGGGTTGGGGGTGGTGAGTGGAGGCAGGGCTCTGTCCCTCTGGGTACAGTCAAGCTGCTGCCCACTGGGGGTCCAGGCAGCTGCCCTCTCTGCTCATGCCGGGGACTGGAGTTTGAAGATCTGGGCTTGTTGAGCTCTGTCCTGCAGCCCCTGTGTGACCTGGGGCTGGCTCCACCCTCCTTGGGCTCCAGGTCCTCTGTTGCAAAATGGAACCATGGCTGCTTGGCTTCGACTCAAGCTGGCTCTCTCCCACAGTCCCTGGACGCCCAGCCCGAGCAGCTGGCCCTGAGGCCCAAGGAGTTCTTCCGAGCCTATGGCATCGAGGTGCTCACCGAGGCCCAGGTAGAGGACAAGGCTGGGGAACCATGAAGGGCGGAGGACGTGTAGGCTCCTGAAGATGTGGGTGTGCTCTGCCCTCCTGACCTTGCTGCCCAGGCACCTCGGGGTGCTCCTGGTCTGGGAGGCTGCACTGGATCTTCTTGGTAGGGTCATGGGCACATGCATAGCCCAAATGTGTGGGGACACGAATGATTTGTTCAGGGCTGGGATGGGACTTGGGAGTATAAGGAGGGCTTTGAGGGAAAGGTGATGTCTGAAGCTTAAAGAGTGAGGAGGAACTGTCAGGTGAGAGCGGAAGGACAACCAGGTGTCAGGAAGAGCCCCCATGGAGCTGCTTAGAGGGTCTGGCTGGGCTCTGGGCATACTGCAGGACCTGGGAGTGGTTGGGCAGGCTCAGGTCCATGCTTTGCCTGGTGGGGATCGCAGGTGGTCACAGTAGACGTGAGAAACAAGAAGGTCGTGTTCAAGGATGGCTTCAAGCTGGAGTACAGCAAGCTTCTGCTGGCACCAGGGAGCAGGTGGGAGAGCGTCTCCTTTGTTGCCCTCTGTTGGACAGGGCACTGGCCAGGATGGGAGGGCTCAGGGTGCCAGGAGCCCCTCACTGACACTGGCTATGTTTCAGCCCTAAGACCCTGAGCTGCAAAGGCAAAGAGGTGGAGAACGTGTTCACCATCCGGACGCCTGAGGATGCCAATCGCGTGGTGAGGCTGGCTCGGGGCCGGAACACAGTGGTCGTGGGAGCCGGCTTCCTGGGTGAGCAGCTGTGGATGCTGGGGTGGAGGTGGCCAATTCCAAGGCAGTACTGGCTCTGGGAGGTACAGGGTGCCAGCCCACTGCCCACAACCCTGGTCCAGGGATGGAGGTAGCTGCCTATCTGACTGAGAAGGCCCATTCAGTGTCTGTGGTGGAGCTGGAGGAGACACCCTTCAGGAAGTTCCTGGGGGAGCGCGTGGGTCGTGCCCTCATGAAGGTGAGCCCACATTGGTCCCCAGCCCCCTCTGAACCAGACAAGTCCCAGCCAGGCCCTCACCCACTGCCCACCGCCCACCTGCCCTGACAGATGTTTGAGAACAACCGGGTCAAGTTCTACATGCAGACAGAGGTGTCGGAGCTGCGGGCCCAGGAAGGAAAGGTGGGCCCTTCTCCCCGCCCTCTGCCACTCTCTGTTCCCTCTCCCCTGTGCCCAGGAGCTGGGCCAGCTGCTTACCTGCCTACCCCCCACAGCTGAAGGAGGTCGTGCTGAAGAGCAGCAAGGTGGTACGGGCCGATGTCTGTGTGGTGGGCATTGGTGAGTGGGCGGGCAGGCGGGGGTGAATGAGCGGAGCCTTAGGCCAGTCCCTCCCCCTCCCTGAGCCTCAGTTTTCACATCTATCGGATGTGGACCACAACCATACCCACTTCAAAGGGCTGTTGGGAAATGTGTGTACTGGGCTTGGCCCAGGCCTGGCATGGAAGATGCTCCCAGTGACCATTGCTCACTCATACTTGACTCCATGGCCTGCCCTGTGAGGGCTGTAGGACACAAACATGCCTCTAACTGGTCCCTGATCCAGTCGAGGTAACAGTTTGGGGAGGAACAAAGCTAGGAGGTGGCAGCACAGGGGCTGGGTGGCATGGTATGCCTACCCCCATCAGCGGGCATCCTGGACCACTTTCCAGAGGAGACATACCTGAGGCCTAACGGGAGACGCAGGTACGTAGGGGCCCAGGCAGAGTGACAGGACACACAAAGGCTGCAGGATATGCAGCCCATTGGATGATCATTGGGGGGCTGGGTTGTGGCGAGTGAAGGGTGTGGGTCATGCAGAGCAATGAGGTGAGAGAAGTGGACACAGCGGCCCCATCCTGTCAGGTGCGGTGCCCTCCACGGGCTTCCTGAGGCAGAGCGGCATCAGTCTGGATTCCCGAGGCTTCATCCCTGTCAACAAGGTGGGGATCGGTAGGGTGGGAAGGGTACCTGGCTGGGAGCAATGGGAGGTCCAGGCCAGGGCCTCCTTCCCACTTACAGAATCCTGGGTCCTCTATCCACAGATGATGCAGACCAACGTTCCAGGTGTGTTTGCAGCTGGCGACGCTGTCACCTTCCCCTTGGCCTGGAGGAACAATCGGAAAGTGAACATCCCACACTGGCAGATGGCTCATGCCCAGGGTATGGCCAGCCCCAGGGCAGGATAAGGGTGAGGAGGCTGTCAGGGTCTTAGCCTCCCCCAGGCCCATCCCTCAGTTGCTGATTTGGGTCCTGGTTGCTGGCTGCAGAACCATTCAAAGCTCTGTGGTGGCCTGTCTGGGTCAGCCTCATCCAGGTGATCATCAAGCCAGGTCACAGAGCAAGCTTTCTGTGTGGCCCATCTCCAGAGACCTCCCTCCTATGCCCTCTGGACACCCCATTCAGCACTACAGTGCCCCGCCCCAACTTGTCCTTCCAAAAGCCTCACCTTTTCTTTTGTATTCAGACACACCTTCATCAGGAAGAGGAAAAGGGATTTAGCAGGACATAGGCCAAGCTCCCCACTCAGTGCCTCTGTCTCCCTTGGGCCACTTGATTGACTCAGAACCCAGATGTCTCATGCAGATGCCTGGGAGGTGGCCATCTGGGCCTGGAAACCTGGGGCTCAGTGGGGAACTGTGGTGCTCTCTGAGGAACAGATTCCCCCCTCACCAAGCCTCTGAAGATGTGCTCACTGTACACCCCTGGCTTGGCCCCTGGGCTGCAGGTGCCAGCAAGTTAGCTGCCTTATAGGGAGGACCCCAGACTCCCTGCATCCACCTCCCCTCCCCTCTGCCCGTATGTTATCTGAGCCTCTGCTGCCTGAACCCCTACTCCTGGTACCAATTTCCGTTCAGATCCAGGGCCTGAGGCTGGTGCTAGGTTTTAAGGACCAAAGGCTATTTGTCAGTGCAATTAAGATTTAATGGGAGGGTGGGGGTGGGGCAGCTACCCACACATGCTTTGCTATTCTCTCTGGGGCCCTGGGTGTGGCCAGGAATCTCTGCTTCCGTCATTTATGCCTGCTCTCCTACCTCCCTCTTCAGACCCGATGTGTCTGATTAGTTGTCTGTGTGCCCACCTGAGATGGCCTGGCAGCCCCACATCCCCAGGAAGCCCACCTTCCAGACACAGGGCACTTCATTCAAATTCTCCAGAGAAGCAATCTAAGTGGCCAGCTTTGAGCTAGGTGTCCCTCTCTGTACCGATCAGCTGCAACCAAGCTTGGGCGGTTGGCTGCACAGTGAGGTACCTTTTGACTTCTGGGGAGGCAAGAAGTAACCCCACATGTGAGGGGTCCCAGAGAGCCGGGGCAGGCAGTATAGGGGTGGTGGGGGCTAGGGTTGGAGCTTTCACTATTCTGGGTCCCGCAGGACGCGTGGCGGCCCAGAACATGCTGGCGCAGGAGGCAGAGATCAGCACGGTGCCCTACCTGTGGACAGCCATGTTCGGCAAAAGCCTGCGCTACGCGGGTAACTGAACCTCGGAGTGGGGCGGGGCTAAGGTGTCTCCGGAGTGCAGAGGTGGGGCTTGGGGTTGGGGCGGGGCCACGACACCTATAGAAAGCAGTAAAGCGCTCCCTGGGGGCAGGCCAGGGACTACCTAAAAGGACAAAGAGAGCTAGGCCTGGAGAGGGGTAGAGCGGGGGGAGTTCGGAGGGCACAGGATACTGACCCGATGGAGTCCCACCCCCTTTGCTGAGCTCACGTGGGCGCTGCCCGCCTGCCTGGCCCACAGGGTACGGAGAAGGCTTCGACGACGTCATCATCCAAGGGGATCTGGAGGAGCTGAAGTTCGTGGCTTTCTACACCAAGTGAGAGCAACGGGGCGGAGCAGGGGCACGAAACGGCAGGAGCTCAGTCGGTAGGGGGAACTCATACCAAAGAAGCATCGCTCCTGGCGAGGGGGTCTTACCTGAAAGGTGGACTGAGTGGCACAGGGAAGAGCTAGGCAGGAGATACCGGGCTGAGGAAAGGGGAGGAGATGGGGCAGTAATAATTCCAGCTGCCACGCACTGAGGCAGGACATTTTATCATCAGCACAGCTCTTCGAGGTGGGTGTTGACACCCTGCATTTACAATGAGGAAAGTCACACACAGAGTGGTAATCCCAGGAGAGAAGCCTGAAGGACTACACTGAGGACTACAGCTGGAACCTCCATGGGGGTCCCACTGGAGCCTGAAGCCCATGCTGGGCTAAAGTGCAAAGCAGGGAGGGATGGGTGCTCAGGGTATTCCTGTTGTTCTGGGTAAAATCCCTTTCTGGGTCCCAGGTAGAAAGGAGTATGTCAGGGTCCGCAAGAAGAGGGGCCACTGCTGGGCAGTTGTCAGGCTCAGCCACCCTCTCCCTGCAGAGGCGACGAGGTGATTGCCGTGGCCAGCATGAACTACGATCCTATTGTGTCCAAGGTGGCTGAGGTTCTGGCCTCAGGCCGTGCCATCCGGAAGCGGGAAGTGGAGTGAGTGTGGCCATTGGAGGCCGGGGGCAGGGAGCAAGAAGTCTTCCCGAGGCAGTCAGCTGCCTCACAGACCCTCCAGGGCCAGTCCCCCCACTCTTGGTCCCCACTGGTCTGAGGCTCCCTGGGCTATGGGGCCGTGTGGGGCATAGGTTGTGATTTGGGAGTGGGCTGGTTATACATGCTCTTGAGACTGAAGGAAAAGGGGCCATGTCCCAAGGCAGGGCCAGTATTATGGGGAGGGATCAAGGTGTACTGCTTGGGCAGTCACTGAGCCTGGGACATCCGACTGGACCTGGTAGTGTTGAGCCTGGCAGAAGCCAGGAGGGGAAATGCCGCTAGTGATGGCCCTGGGGATGCCCTACACAGGGATGCGGGGTGACTGTTTGGGGTCTGGGAGACACTGGATACCAGTCATTACCCTCATCCCACCATGGTGTCAATGGGAGTCCTCCTGTGGACTTTATCTGCCTGCAGAGAGCCCCCAGGGATTGGGAAAAGCCTGGAGGCCATGGTATGGGGGTAGGCCTCAGGCTAGAAACAACGGAGAACCCAGAGGGGACATAAATGACATGCTCTTCCCTGGCCTTCTCTGTCTCTCCCTCTTGCCCTCACAAAGGCTGTTTCTGCTGCACAGCAAGTACGTGTGTCCTGTCCTTCCTGTTGACTATTCTGAGCCTTTCCCACCTCAGCCCAGAGTCTGCATCTGATGGTCTTTCCCCCTTTGCCCAAGTACACATCCCTGCTGGGCACCAGTGACTGGCACAGAGCAGGCCTCTGTTATCCTCAAGGGCCAGCTGCCCATGGTGCTGAGTGGGGAGCCTGCTCTCTTCTGCCCTAACTCCTCCCCCTCCTCCTTCCTGCAGGACCGGTGACATGTCCTGGCTCACAGGGAAAGGATCCTGAGCTAGCATGCAGCAGACTTGGGCAGGCATGCTGGGGCACCAGGGAAAGAGGCCAAGCCCTGGGGGCAGGTGCCAACCTCCAATTTCCCAGGATCCCCCAGGGCAGAACCTGAGCCCTCCCAGTGCTTGCCATCAGCTGCCTGGCTCACCTCCAGAGACACCTCCACTGCTTCCAAGTGATGCTCACCATCCAAGGCCTGGACTGCCACCAGTGGTTGGCAGTGGAGGCAGGACAGGCCCCACCTCTTCTCCCTCTATTGGGACTGGTCCCCTGTAGGACCTTGCAACATCTTAGACATTATCTCAAAATTAAAACGCACACGTTTGCAGATCTGTGTGACTTCCATTGTAATTGGGCAAACACTCATGAGGGAGAGCGTAGACGAGAGGGAGACAGGCACAACCACAGACTGCTCAGCGCCACCCCACTGAGTGCCCAGAGGAGGGGGCAACTGATTCTGCCGCTGGAGGGTTAGGAAGGGCTTCTCCAACCAGTCTTGGATCTGGGTTTTGAAGGAAGGGCAATTCCAGGTAGAGGAGACTGCGGGTGCAAGGGGCATGAGACAGGACGCGCTTCTTCAGAGCTCAGAGGCAGCACGCTTCTGACGGTTTGGGGACCTTTGCCCACTTAGGGCTGTAGGAGCTGGGTCCTGAGACAGACCTCATGCTTTCCACGGCAGCCAGCGTTTCCCGAATCCCCACATACCGCAGATGAAGAAAATGGGCCTCTGCTATTAAGTAGAAATGAGAATACAGAACCTCTGCGCCACGCTGCCTCTCAGCCAATAAATAAGAACACCGAGGGCAGACGCCGGGCTTCGAGCTAGGGGCTCGAGCAGGGAGGGGATGGGTTTCCTGCAAAGGCCGCTGCGATCTCGGGAACCTCCACCTGGGATCCTGGGAGCGATGGACGATCACGGCCGAGCCCCGCTGAGACACGGCATGCCGGGAACGGTGGCCGATCTCCGGGTGGTTCGCGGCCGGGCGGGCGCCGGGGAAGTGCAGGCGGACGGGGCTGGGATCTGGCGCCAGCACTCCGCGGGAAATGTTTCCCAGAAGCTTGGGCACTTGCCGCAGCCTCGGGTCCCCGGCGCCGCGCCCGCCCGAAGGGCCACGAGGAGCGCTAGGCTCGTCGGGAAGCTCAGCGCGAGCCGGAAGTGCCGCGCCCTCGGCCCAGAGCTCGCCGGGAAATGCAGTCCCTCTGGGCTACCCAGGGCGGCGGCCGCGCGTCTCGCAGGCACGGTGACCGCTCGGACGTGGACCCAGGATGGCTGGGACGGGCGGCTCAGGGGGCCCGATCGGGGCCGGGGCCCTGGCGAGCGGCGCGCGGTCCAAGGTAGCCCCGAGCGTGGACTTCGACCACAGCTGCTCGGACAGTGTCGAGTACCTGACGCTCAACTTCGGGCCCTTCGAGACAGTGCATCGCTGGCGGCGCCTCCCGCCCTGCGACGAGTTCGTGGGGGCTCGGTACGGCGTGGCTCAGGGAACTTGGGGGTGGGGATGTTTGAGAGGGTTTCGCGGCGGGTTCCAGGGGCGAGGCTGGGGCGGAATCTGGTAATGGAGAGAGGAGCGGTGGTGTCCTAGACGATGCACAGGGCAGTTGCGGTGTGTTTTGTCTTGTTTTGTTTTAATTTATTGGGGGTGAAATTGGTTAATAAAATTATATTGCTTTCAGGTGTACCACTCTATACATCATCTGTATAATGTATTGTGTGTTCACCACCCCAAGTCAAGTCTCCTTCCGTCACCGTTTATCCCCCTTTTATCCTCTTTTACCTCCCCCGCTCAGTGGCAGGGGTTTTGACGGAGGCCTGGGGCAGGGTTATGTGGTTGTGAGTCTCCAGCTGTGGACCCAGGTGCTCTGCAGTGGGATGAGGAGTCCAGAGAGTCCCAGGGCAGTGTCAGGGGTCCCCACATGCAGGGTGGGGTTTTTTGTGTACTGGTGGAATTTACAGGTTTCTGTTAATCTTGGTAGTCGAGAGGCGTTATCCAACTTGTGTGGCAGCCCGGGTGCTTGGTCTCATTCCCTGGGTGCCCCCAGGAGCGTCCTGGCCTCACCGCTGCCCACCTCTCCTTTCTTTCCAGGCGCAGCAAGCACACGGTGGTGGCTTATAAAGATGCCATCTATGTATTTGGTGGAGACAATGGGTGAGTGAGTCTGAACATCAGGGTGTTTGGACAAGGGAGGGAGAAACATGGTGGTTTGAACTGGGCTTCTGCAGCTCTGCTACTATCTTTACAAATGTTAGCTAAGCACTCAGCTTCATGTTCCCAATCCGTGAGGTTCCCTGTACTCAAGGCCTTCAGCACAGCATCCAGTGGGCAGAGCATGCTCAGGACACAGAAATTTCCCTCTCGTTCTGATTGAGTGGACATAGCCTTGAAAGAAACACATCTGTGCTGGCTGCCACCCTGCCAGGCACTTTTCCTTCCCTGCACTTCTCTCTCAGCCTCATCCACATGCTCACATGACAGCTGAGAAGGTATGGAGGACAGTTTTATTTATTTCCCACATTTTTCACTTTTTGGAAGGGTTTTCCCACATTGCTATAAATTCCTGGCAATGACCTGATGTTCTGTTGGTGAGCACACCTCCATCCCCTGAACTGTTCCCAGTTAAGCTGTGGCTGGTTTCCTCTGCTGGAAGATAATGGTCGGTGAACCCTTGGTTTGTGCAGCTGCTTCCTTCTCCTGGCCTTTTTCACTCTGATCCATTCCCCAGGAGTCGAACCTTCCCAGAGGGAAAGAGCTGCCTTAGCGTGGGCTGGGCCATGTCAGGCACTGGGCACAGGTGCAGGTGCAGCAGACACAGGACCAGGAGAGTGGAGGGGTCTGGTCCTGTCAAGGAAGCCTCTGTGGAAGGGCTGATGACCTGAGAGATGAGTAAGAGTGAGCCTTGCAAAAGAGGGAGAATGTACCAAGCAGAGGGATCAATGCGGGCAATGGCCTAGAGGTAGGAGAGTGCACAGCAAGTACGTGTCTAGCACTGGGTCTTGGTCTGAACAGAGTTTCCCGCCTTCATTCATTTGTTGATGTGCTCAGGAAATGCCAGAGATGCCCACAGGCATCTGGGAGGGCTAGGAGCCTGTTGGATGTGGGGCTGGTGTTTGGTCTCTTGGACAAGCAGGGCTCAGTTCAAGTTAGAGCTTTGTGGCTTAGCGGTACTAACTGCACCCTAGTCTCCTACTCCATGGTGCGGCTGTGTGTGCTTCATGAGGCTGAGTGACCACAAAGCAGTGAGGGGCTCAGCACAGGACTTGCCCTGTGTTGAGGGTGCACTGTTTGCACGCAACCCATCCTGCTCATAAATCCTGTCTCCACCTATCACCACAGGACCTGGCCTAAAGGGCGGGAAGGGCTGGCCTCTGATTGGTGCTGCAGCCTTGGTCCTGCAGGACTCCTTGGGGGAGCTGACTTAGGGCAGATGGGGTAGGCAGGATCCCATGAGGGCCTGTCGAATGGGCAGAAGGGCCTCCTCAGGCACGGTCCCCTGGCTTCCAGCCCATCTCCCCCACAGTCTCTTCCCCGTGAATAAGCAGAGGGATCCGTTTGAAAATGCAAGTCAGAGTGCGTTCCTCCTTGGCGGATGATTCTCGGACATCTCTCCACCTCTCTGATTAAAAGCCCGAGCTCTCTTGGCAGCCAGTGTGCCCCCGCTGCCCCTCTGCCTTCGTCCTGCGCTACACGCCACACCGCTGCCTTGCTCTGTTCAGATTGCACCAAGCATCCCGCTCAGGCCCTTGCTCGGGCCGTTCCCTCCCGCTCACCCTCCTGCCCCTCCCCTGAATCCCCTGTGAGTGAGGCCTGCCCCAGCCACCTAGACCAACTGGATCAGTTAGCGGCTCTTCCCTCCCCCTCTGCACCTCTTCCGGGCTCCATTCCTCCCAGAGCACACATATGTTTGTCCTTTGTCTCCTGCAGAGCAGGGCCTGTATCCCAGCACAGACAGCTCAACAAATGTTTGTCACATGAAGGAATGAAATAATGACATTTACTGGAACCTTAATAGGAATCCGCCAAACCGGAAAAGCGGTGGTGTGCAGCACAGGGCAGTGGCGGGGAACATCCTCAGAAGTATTCTGTAGCAGAAACTGTGGCGACAAGCAGAAATTTTTTTGCTACAGTGTGACACTAAGAAACAGGATACCAGTTCGTCTCAATCTAGTGGTAACTTTTGTAGAATGACTGGGTAGGAAGGGAGATCGCCAGGCACTAGCTGGGTAGGTCAGTTGGTTGGAGTGTCCTCCCGATCTGCCAAGGTTTCAGGTTTTATCACCAGTCAGGGCACATACAAGAATCAACCAGTGGATGCATAAGTAAGTGGAACAACTCGCTCTCCCTCTCCCTCTCTCTTTCTCTCTCTCAAAATCAATTAAAAAAAAAAAAAAAAGATGGCCTACAACCCCGGGGGTTGGGTAGAGGAGGGGGGCAAATGGGAGAAGGGAGGAATTATTATCACGACTCTGCTTCCCAGCTCCTTTCTGGTCGCATGGCCTCAGACAGGTCCTCCCAGGCTGTTCCCTTTTCTGTAAATGCAGGTGGAGAACTCAGCCATCTGGTGCAGACTGAGCTACACAGTGCAGGGGCTGCTGGGCTCCTGTTGGGTTCATACCCTTCTTCCCTCTTAATGACAAGGGCTGGGTGGTATCATGCAGGCTGTGCGGTGCCATGGCCAGTGGATTGGTTTTCTGTTTTATCGTATCTTTTGTTGTTGTTGTTGTTTATTTATTTATTTTTATTGAATTTACTGGGGTGACATTGGTTAATAAAATTATATAGGTTTCAGGTGTATAATTCTATAAATACATCATCTCTATATTGTACTGTGTCTTCACCGCCCTGTTTTATTGTGTCTTTAATGTAGTTGTTACACAGGCTTTGTGATAAAGAGGTGGCAGAAAGATCCGAGAGAAGAGTAGGGGCCTCCCCTGAGATGTGGGCAAACATCTGCATTGTGGTGGCATAGCCTCAGAGAAGGGGGCGCTGAGACATGCGAGTGGGGATTCTGGAGCCTGGAGTGAAGTGTGAGCTCTCAAGTCAGTGGTGGGGTGGCCCAGGTCATACTTTGGTTCTGACTCCAAGCAGGCAGTCCCTGTGCCTGTGCCATCTCAGGAGCTTCCTTCGTGGTCACCTCTCTGGTCCCTCGGGCGTCAGCTCATTGTCTGGCCCTAAGTCCCCCAAAACAACTCCCGCACCCTCTGAGCTGCCCTGTCCATCTTCTGGATGTTGGCTGGGCAACGCCCTGCAGAGCAGACCAGGACCAAGCCCACCCACCCCTGGCTGTCTTTCAGGAAGACGATGCTCAACGACCTCCTGCGGTTTGATGTGAAGGACTGTTCCTGGTGCAGGTGGGTGGCCTCCTGAGTTCCAGGTCCCTGCTCTTTCTCTTAGAACTCGGTAGCACTATTTTGGGCTGATTGCCAGCAGCGTCATGTTCCTGGGAAGGTAGAGAGAAGCCCAGCACCTCTCTCTGTGTTCCCTCTATCTCTTGGGTTTCTTTTCCAGCCCATGACTGAGATTATCATTTTGAATCCTGTTCATTAGGAGATGTGTTTGATCCAGTTGTGGGTCCTCAAACTCTGCCCCAGAAGAGCCCGTTGGTCACCAAGCCTGTCTCCCAGGCCAGGGGCTGGAGCCAGCGTGGAGGACCATCAGTTGATGGGTCCTTCTAGGATTGCCTTTGCTGCTGTAGGGGCTCCTCTCCCCTTCCTACCCCATGGGGCCCATCCTCTGCCAGGAGACACCACACAGGCAGTGGGCATCATGTGGACCCTGGCCTTCGCCCAGTAGCCTTGGACAAGATACCTGCCCTTTCTGAGCGCTGCATATCTGTGCCCTATAGCCCAGCCCCTGCCTGGGAGCAGCTCACAGCTGAGGGGGAGAAACAGATTCTGGGATAAGGAGATAACTGGGCTTCCTCCTGAGCTCTGCCATCTGTTTGTGCAGAAGCACAGGTTCACTGAGCCCCTTGTGGGCCAGGCTTTGTTCAGGAGCTCTGTGCGCAGCCCCCTCAGTGCTAGCAGCCTTCGGTGGTGGCGGGGAGGGGGTGGTCTGGCTCCTTCCTTTGGTGGAGGAGGATGTCGGGCCTCAGGACCCACAGCTGCTGAACCTGGCACCCGGGGTGGCATCACTCCAAGTGCCCACCTGCCCAGGAGATGTGGGCAGCACCGGGATTGCACAGAAATTTCTATGTTGTTTCTCTCACACTTCTTTTAAAATGTAACCAATAGTACAGCTTCATTTTTAAAATCACTCTGAAGACTTTACAATTCTTTGTTAAAAATTGCCTAAGTATGAGACTGAAAAGGAGCAGTCCCCAGAAAGCAGTATAAATGGGCTTTTAATTTGGCAAGTAAAATCTGTGGGCCACCCATGCTGCAGAATATAGTACAGCTGTGAGAACAGGGGTAGTGATGATTATAGAGTAGCTTGAAGACCTGTTCACAGTCTGTTTAGTTGATAAACATATCACAAAATATCTACCATGAGATACCATTTTAAAAAATCACTCAGAGGCACAATATGCGTAGGAAGGTGTGGGGTAGTTCTCCAGGTGTGGATAGTGGCTTCTGGCAAAGGGATTATATAAAAATTTTAGTGCTGTTTTTTGTTTTCCTCATTGGTAACTTTCTTAAAAGTTTCTATAATGATATAAGTATTAACCTTCAATATACTGCTGACACTCATTGCCCCTTGTTCCCCTGCCAGGGCCTTCACCACTGGGACCCCGCCAGCCCCCCGCTACCACCACTCAGCCGTGGTCTATGGGAGCAGCATGTTCGTCTTTGGTGAGCTACCGCGTATCTCCGAGGCCAAGGATCCCTTGCTCTCCTGTCAAGCCTCGGGCCCATGTGCTGCGCTTGGCTGGCTTCTCTCTGTCCACCCCTCAGCCTGATCTCCCGACCTGTGCGGGAACAGTCTTCCTCCGTGACTGGGCTGAAAGGTGGCTTTCCCTCCCCATGAGGGACAGGGATTGGGGTCCTGCTGATCGCCATGTTTCCAGAGCCCAGCACAGAGGCAGGCACCCAGTAGGTGCTCCCGAGGTGTGCGGAGGGAGTTCTGGAATGCATTTGCCATGGGCCAGACTGTGTCCTCCACCTCCCAGGGTCTGAGGATTCTGCAATGCTGCCTTTGGATGTGACCATTTCTCTCTCTTTACCCAGGGGGTTACACTGGGGACATTTATTCCAATTCTAACTTGAAGAATAAAAATGACCTCTTCGAATACAAGTTTGCAACTGGCCAGTGGACAGAGTGGAAAATTGAAGGACGGTGAGAAACTGCTGAAACCTCTGGGGGTTGTTCTGTGGGCATTCTGGCCCTTCAGCATTGCTGGTGACGAGCCCAGAACTCAGAGAGGCCTGGGAGCCGGGAGTCGGTGTTAACCTGTTTGCAGCCTGCTTCCCGCTCGCAGATTGCCTCCTTTCAGAAAACAGAAGGGATGGAGTATCCTGTAATGGGCATTTCAGTAGTCCTAGTCCTGCCTTGCGAGCACCCCCTTTGATATTTTGGTAGCAGCTGGGAGAGGACTCCGTGCCCTGTGGACGTCTGAATGCCTCATTAGTGACCTGGTGCCACATAAGCTCAGCCCCTGGTGCTGTTGATTATACCCTGATGGAAGTCCCTGGGGTCCCAGGGTCAGCAGATATGGACATGGCAGTCCTGGGGCCTGGCAGTTCTTGCAGGGCAGTGGCCATTGGACCAGCCTTATGGGGCTATGAGGCTCGGGTCTGCACTGGGTGGCCTCATTTCTCCCCCACCTCTTGCTCCAGGTTGCCAGTAGCTAGGTCAGCCCATGGTGCCACGGTGTACAGTGACAAGTTATGGATCTTTGCTGGCTACGATGGCAATGCGAGGTAGGTGGTGGCCTGGCCCGTGCACTCCACCTCTGAGCGGCCCAGGGTACTGGTGCACAGTGTGGGCGTTCTTAGTCTTGCAGGGCTCAAGCTGGGGGTTCATCGGGAGGGTGGGTGTGGGACAGGGGTTGGGGGAAAGAGGAAGATGGGCAGGATGAGGGTGATGGCCCCTGACTGGAGGCCCTCCTCGCCCCCAACCATGTTTGTGCAGCTGTTGTGCAGGTCTCCAGAGCAAAGAGCCGGGGGTGGGTGGGAGAGGTGGCCCCTTGAATTCCTGGGGTGAGAATACCCAGGTCCACAGCAAGGAATGACCCTAAGGGGCAATGAGCAGGTAGGTGGCAGCAGCAGGGCTCAGACTTGGCCCCACCCCTACAGAGGACAACAGAGTTCTCGCCTATGTCATAGGCATTCTCCTTCTTATTTTAGCAAATTGGCTTTGCTGTATTTTTGGGGAAAAAAAAAAAGCAGCATGTGCTCATTCCCCAAAACTTCACCATTATAGAAACTCTAAACAGTGCAATTTCTGTGAGCACAGCCTCTCTTAAGTCCTCCCTTAGCCCCAGGGACCAGTTGAGTGGCTGAGCCTGTCCACTGCACTAGATGCCAAGGATGAGGCCTTTCTTCAAATGAGGTCTCTCTTCTTGCCTGGGCTCAGTAGGGGCTTGGCACTACAGGGACTCAGTGCAGCCCCCACAACCTCCCAACTGAAGCTTCAGCTTCATGGCTGCCACGGAGTCCCCTGATCAGAGTCCCAAGTGATGGGCTGTTCTTCCCCAGAGCCATCCCTTGTGGTCAGGCCCAGGCCCACCCTGACAGCCAGCCCCAGGACAGGCATCCTGACCCTTTTGTCCCCACTCAGGCTGAACGACATGTGGACCATTGGCCTGCAGGACAGAGAGCTCACGTGCTGGGAGGAGGTGAGAGGCTGGGGAGCTGGGGTGGGGTTGTGGGGAGGCAGGGAGGGAGGGGTATGGGGGATCTGGAGTAAGGAGAGGAAGGGAGGTGAGAGATTTGAGGACTGAGGCAGGCCGTGGTGGGTTGGGGTGGAGGATGCCATAGTCCCCTTTGCCAAAGCCCAACCTTGTCCTCTGCATTGCCTTTCCTGCTGGCCTGCCTGGCCTGCACAACAAATTCCAGTGGCAGTTAGCTGCCTAGTGACTAAAGGTTCTGTGCTTCGGATAGCAGCCTGTCACAGGTGACTGAGGCGGTTCAGGTACAACCCACCCTTATCTGAACATAGCAAGGACAGCACGCCACCTGCTGCCCTGCTGGCTGCTGTTTTCCTGGGGGATTTCTTTCACCTTTAATGATGATTTTAGCCCCATTTAGGAGGGTGAGGCGGGGCTTTGGGTAGTTCTGCAAAAAGCGATGTATGAACCCTTATTCACAGAAGAAACTTCAGGAATAAAAGTAGTCCCAGCTCAGCAATGTAAGGACTGACATGTGCGCTGGGTCCTGTGAGGGCCCCGGGCTGAGCTGCCTCCCCGTTCCCACAGGTGGTCCAGAGCGGCGAGATCCCACCATCCTGCTGCAACTTCCCGGTGGCCGTGTGCCGGGACAAGATGTTTGTGTTCTCAGGGCAGAGTGGTGCCAAGATAACCAACAACCTCTTCCAGTTTGAATTTAAGGACAAGATGTGAGTGCCCCTGTGGTGGGGCCCTCAGCCACTCCCCACGCCTGCATCTGGAACCATCCCTGTGGTCCCCACATAAAGCAGGGCCAGCCGCCCTCCCTCCCGGAGCAGGGATGTACGGTGCCTTTGTCCAGACTGGGCCAGAGGTCCCCTGCAGGCCCCTTGGGTGTGGATGCAGCTCAACAAGATAGGGCCTGGGCAGCCTCCCTCTTTGAGTAAAGGATACCCCAGCCCTGTGAATGGCATGGTCAGTGCCATTAGTAACGAATGTGGCTGGCATAGATCTCATATGATGGCAGAAGACTGGAGGGGTGCATGGGCCCCGAGAGCTTCCAGCCTTTGCTCTCCTTGACTGCTGACCAGCCCTTGACCTCTGTGATGGGGACTAAGGTGAGGGCCAGGCATTGTCTCTAGGCCTTAATGGAGGAGAGGAAACAGGGAGTTTCAGCTGCAGGTCAGGGAGGCTCAGGAGGGGACCTGCAGCTGCCCTGGGTGCCAGGGTGTCAGCCGGGAGAGGGGCAGTCTGGGCCTCCTGAGCAGGGGAAGCCCTGCTGATGCCTGGCCAGCTCTTTTGTCCTGGCGTGGTCAGGCCGGGAGGAGAGCCACACTTCACCCAGGCCCGCTGCTCCACCCTGACCTTGACCCTGAGCACAGTGGGTGTTACAGAGAGCTCGGAGCAGGCAGGGAAAGACCTGGAAAAGTGAGGGGCATGGGTAGAGGCCAGGCATAACCAGATGTGGGGAGGGTTTGGGGAAGACATGCAGGGTTTGGGGCAAAGAGGTGGGCAGAGCTGGTTCCAGAGTGAAATGGGATGAGGGACACTGGGCACACACACTGCAGGCCTTCCCTTGGCCTGGGAAGGTCTCCCAGGGTTGCAGGGCACTTGGCAGACTGGGCTTGTGTTGTGGGGGGGGGGGGGACCTCGGGGCTCAGGTGGAGGCCACATTTGAACAGGAGCCCCTACCTGACACTATTTCCTTGTTGTTTGTCCCCAGGTGGACACGCATCCCCACTGAGCATCTGCTTCGGGGCTCCCCACCGCCCCCTCAGCGGCGCTACGGACACACCATGGTGGCCTTTGACCGCCACCTCTACGTGTTTGGGGGTGCAGCTGACAACACTCTGCCCAATGAGCTACACTGCTATGACGTGGATTTTCAGACCTGGGAGGTCGTCCAGCCCAGTTCAGACAGCGAGGTGAGCACTGCCAGGTGTTGCTGAGGGGACCCAGGGCTTGTGGCCTGGGATGTGTTCCTGACCCACTGGTCCCACCTCATCCCCAGCTCCTCGCAGCCCCAGGGTGCTCCTGGGGCTCCAGACAACCAGCAGGAGCAAGGCCTGGATGCCCTCAGCCCTGGACACCCACCCTGGCCCGACCCTGGGTCCTGGACCTCTCTGCCCATTCTCCACCTTATAACCCGTGGGCTTGTACGAGTCCATTTGCCACCATGTTTGCATTGTGCCGAGGATGTGCTCCCAGCTCCCCAACTCAGCCCTCATCCTGTGGCTCTCCCCTCCCTGCCTCCGCCTGTCCCTTCAGCACTATAGGTGGTGCTGGCAAGCAGTCTCATGTGCCTGCTTGGCTCTTGCTGACGAGTCGTGTACCCGCATGTCTCCTACCAGGTGGGTGGGGCCGAGGTGCCAGAGCGAGCGGCTGCTTCCGAGGAGGCGCCTGCCCTGTCCTCTGAGGATCGAGGCAGCTTCAAGAAGTCCCGAGATGTATTTGGCCTGGACTTTGGCACCACCAACACCAAGCAGCCTTCCCCACCAGCCTCAGAGGTGAGGGCCCATGCCCTCGTTACCGCTCCCTCACCCCCTGAAGCCGAACCTGTAATCAGCCCATCTCAAAGGTGGGGAGACTGAGGCTCAGAGAGGTACTTGTTGGGGTCACGTGATGAGTTGAGGGCCAGGAGCCCATGCCCTGTAGCCTGGGCCATGTCAGTGCATCATGTGAGACTGAGCACCTGCTGTGTCCACTCTGGGTCACAGGGGCCCCTCCTGCCTGCTTACTTACACACCCTGCCTCCTGCCCTGTGCCTATAGCTATGTCTCAGGGCCTGTGGTGTCACGTCCTTGCCTGTAATATGGCCCACTCCTGGCCTCAGCAAGCTCCCTGCTGGAGATTTAGCCCTGCCCTTTCCCACCCTGCCAACTTGTCCCCCTGTCCACCCAGCTGCCCAGCGGAAGGCTCTTCCATGCGGCTGCTGTGATCTCGGATGCCATGTACATCTTCGGAGGCACGGTGGACAACAACATTCGCAGCGGAGAGATGTACAGGTTCCAGGTGAGGCTCACAGGCCCGTGGAGCAGGCGGCTACCTCATGAGCTGACTGTGCATGGGGCCAGCCAGGGTGAATGGCCCTGATGGTGGAAACCGAGACCCAGTGGGTAGGGGCGGAGCTTTGAGGAGTCTGGCAGCTAGAGTGGGGAAGGGGGCTCTAGGCTGGGGCCATCGGGAACCTCAGTACTGGGTACAGCTGGTGGGGCAGCGTGGGGACACACAGCAGAGCCAGTGGAGGTCTGGAAAGCCACCTGAGTCAGTGGAGGGAGCCAGGCTGAGTTGAGCTTGGCATTGGGGTCTCAAGGAGACCAATTTTCTGGAGGGGGCAAAGCCAGGGGTGACTGTTTTCACTTGGTAACACCTGGGTCTCCTGCAGTTCTCCTGTTACCCCAAGTGCACGCTCCATGAAGACTATGGGCGGCTATGGGAGAGCCGCCAGTTCTGCGACGTGGAGTTCGTGCTGGGTGAGGTGGGTGCCTTTCCTGTGCCCAGCCAAGGCCACTGTGGAGAAGGGGGCGCTTTGCACGCAGAGGCACACTGGCTGCCCACTGGTGCCTGGAGTCCCCAGGCCCCTGCCCTGGCTGGCTTTCACCAAGGTGTTGTTCTTGCTGCAGAAGGAGGAGTGTGTGCAGGGCCATGTGGCCATTGTCACAGCACGAAGCCGCTGGCTCCGAAGGAAGATAGTACAGGCGAGGGAGCGACTGGCCCAGGTGAGGTGCTACCCTGCATGGCCCCGCCTGGGCAGCAGCATCCATGGGGTGTTCTTGAGCTCCCCTATCTCTTCCCACAGAAACTGGAGGAGGAGGCAGCTCTGGCTCCCAGGGAGGCCCCTGGTGGTGCTGTGGGCGGGACCCGGCCGCCCCTGCTGCGTGTGGCCATCCGAGAGGCCGAGGCCCGGCCCTTCGAGGTGCTCATGCAGTTCCTTTACACTGACAAGATCAAATACCCGAGGAAAGGTCTGCCTGGGCTGGGGCAGGGCAGGAACAGGGAGGGGGTGTGAGCAGCCCTGCTTACAGGTGGGCAGCCTGGGCCCTGTCCTCCCCTCCCCACTGCCTAAGGTCCCTAAGGCTCAGGGAGCTCTCGGGTGCAGGCCATGTGGAGGACGTGCTGCTCATCATGGACGTATACAAGTTGGCGCTGAGCTTCCAGCTGTGCCGCCTGGAGCAGCTGTGTCGGCAGTACATCGAGGCCTCCGTGGACCTGCAGAATGTGCTGGTTGTGTGCGAAAGTGCCGCTAGGCTGCAGCTGGGCCAGCTGAAGGTGCATCGCAGTCCACCCTGCCCACCGCTGCAAGCCCCTTGCCCAGCCTGCTGCCCTGTTGGGGCCCAGGCCTGACCATGCCCGCCTGCCCGGCCTGTCTGTCCCAGGAACACTGCCTGAACTTCGTGGTGAAGGAGTCCCACTTCAACCAGGTGATCATGATGAAGGAGTTCGAGCATCTCTCATCCCCACTGATTGTGGAGATTGTTCGGCGGAAGCAGCAGCCGCCACCCCGTGCCCCCTCAGACCAGCCTGTGGACATCGGTAGGGAGCCTGGTCCCTTCCCTGCCAGTGGCTGGCCAGGTGACATTCATCTTGGCCGAGGCTTGGGAGCCACAGAATCCCCTGCCAGACCCGCAGGCAGGGGCGGAGGGGTGGGTGTGGGAGGGACTCCAGAGTGCTCCCCGAGTACAGGGGCAGGGGTAGAGAGGGCGGCAGTTCAGGCTTAGGTGAGAGAACACCCAGCCCAGGGGTTTTCCCCAGTGGTCTGTGTGCCTGAGGGCGGGGAACCTCCTGAGCCCACTTCCGGAGGTGACACGGGGCACCTCTCTGGTAAGGTGCCTGCCCTGAATGACAGCAGGTCTGAAAGCTTCCGAAGTAAGCAATGCGCTCAGGGTCACAGTGGTTAGTCATCAAACTTCTCTTTTCAGTGTACCCAAGTCTGGGGCCCACTGAGGAGTGAGCGCAGCCTGCAGACCTCAGCTCCTCCTAGTGCCTCTCTGTGCCTCCCTAGCTTGGGAAGGGAGGGCACAGGCTTCTTCACCCCTGACCCTCCGTGACACACAGCAGGCACACAGGGCACACCAGGCCCAGGGCAGGGTTCAGTGGGCTGAGTTTGGGAGATTGACTCTGGGGGCAGATGGGCCTGAGGGCTGTGCTGGGAGCCGAGGACAGCCTGGCAGTGCCTCAAGGACCAGAATGAAGCCTCTGGCTTGGGGGAGGTTCTTTCAGGGTCGCAGAACGGGCAGTTGTGCAGGAGGCAGTGCCCTGGGGCCTGAGGCCAGAGTCAGGAGCAGGGTCTAGTAAGGGGCAGGAGGCACCTGCTCAGGGTCCCTCCATACCCCTCCAGGCACATCTCTGATCCAGGACATGAAGGCATACCTGGAGGGGGCAGGTGCCGAGTTCTGTGACATCACGCTGCTGCTGGATGGGCACCCTCGGCCGGCCCACAAGGCCATTCTGGCCGCCCGCTCCAGGTGGGTGGGGGTTCAGCTGCTGGGCAGGGTGGGACCAGGCGCTGGCTGCATCTGCTGAGAGCCAGGCCTCTGCCACCGTGTCTGCAGCTACTTTGAAGCCATGTTCCGGTCCTTCATGCCCGAGGACGGGCAGGTGAACATCTCCATCGGGGAGATGGTGCCCAGCAGGCAGGCCTTCGAGTCCATGCTACGCTACATCTACTACGGTGAGGTCAACATGCCTCCTGAGGACTCGCTGCATCCTCACCCCTAAGGGTGCTCCTAGGTCATCATGGGCTCCCAGCACCCACGTTGAGCGGCCCAGCTGACTGATCTTGGCCGAGTGATTTCTGGAGCATTTCCTAGTGCCGCGTGCTCTCCCAGACGTCTCTGAAACAGTTAGTTGGTCGGCGGCACCAAGGGATTTGTAGCCAGGAGGGACAGATGGGTTCTTGACTCTCCTCAATGCAGAGTAAGGGACTGGCCATTGCTCTGTGTGACAGGTGAGCAAGTGGACAGAGAGTGATCCCTGGTCATGTCACTTCAGTGGGGGTCTGAACATGGGTACGAGGATGCCCCTTAGGGCTCTGGGAGACTGCGGACCGTTCTGCAAAGATGCAGATAGGCATTTTCCTAGGCAGAAGATGCGCAGTATTCTTTGGATCTTGATGGGGCCTTTGACCCCTAAGTGTTCAGAGTCCGTGTAGAGATCAAGTCCATGACCTGCCTGGTTTGGAGCCCTTACCACACGCCCTTGGTTGAGGCAGGTCCCGTGGTTCTCAGCAGGTGTGGTCTCAGGTTGCCTCTGCCCCTGGCAAACCAGGGCTCCAGATGCACTCTCCTCAGGGAGGAGGGTGGTGAGTGGGAGGACAGCTCCTTTGGCAGCAGCTCCTTAACCAGCTCTCCCAGCTACCTGTTCGCGGCCCCCTACTACTATGGCTTTTACAACAATCGGCTGCAGGCATACTGCAAGCAGAACCTGGAGATGAATGTGACAGTGCAGAATGTGCTGCAGGTAGTACACCTGGTGCCTGCTGGCCTCCCTGCCCCTGGGTGGGTGGGTGAGAGGCGGGGCAGCATGTCAGGAACCTGTCGTTCCAGATCCTGGAGGCGGCTGACAAAACACAGGCACTGGACATGAAGCGGCACTGCCTGCACATCATCGTGCACCAGTTCACTAAGGTCGGTGCCCTGGCTCAGCACTCGCTGCTCGCCCCCCACCTTCAGTTCAGGACCCACTCTCCCTTGGGAGCAGGTTGGGGGAGGAGGCCTAGAATCTGGCTGTCTTCTGCAGCAGTGGGGCCTGGGGATAACCAAGCAGAGCCACCCACCCACTGGCCACTCCTCACCCCATCTTTGGAGCACCACCAACCCTCATATGAATCCAGTTCCATCCTGATCTGGCCTTTCGGTCACCTCCTGCAGGTCTCCAAGTTACCCACACTGCGCTCCCTGAGTCAGCAGCTGCTGCTCGACATCATAGACTCCCTGGCCTCCCACATTTCTGACAAGCAGTGTGCAGAGCTGGGCGCCGACATATGAGGGCCCAGGTGGTGCCTGCCCACGAAATGGAGAATGGCCATGCCCGCCCCGTTCCCTGCAAAAACTGCCTGTGATGGAGCGGTCAGACCTGCCAGCTGAGGCACAGGGTGCCCGGAGCCTCAGAAGAGAGCTGAGAGGACATGTGGAGCTCCAAATGGCCCATTTCACTGCTGACGACACAGGTCCCACAGGAAACAGATGGTGAAACAGGCCCCTGACTGGCACCCTCTCCTGGGGTGGAAGTGTGGGTGGGAAGCTAGGGTTCGGTGATGACATAGCAGAAGGCAGGGGTCCTGGCCAGAACCCAGCAGTGGGGAGAGCTTACCAAGGAGCCGGCTTTGGGGCTCCGACCTGGCAGGGACCCAGCAGGACTTGTGGATCTGGCCACAGTCATGTTGCGAAGGTCTCTCCAATGTGGGGGCCATACAGCACCCCCACCTGCACCAAGGTCAGTGTGAGGGTCCTCTCCTTTCACTTGGAGCTTGTGTGTGGACAACAGTGATGGGCAAATGGTCTGATTCGAGATGACTTTTCATGCCTTTTAAGATGAATTTTCGAGTGTGAAGGGCCCGCAGTCAACCAGTCTGGACTGGATCTGGATTCCAGAGGTGCTTCAGGATCCCGCATTCCTGTGTGCCTATCAGGGCCCTGGACTGTGCCAAGAAGTCAGCAAAGATGCCTGCCCAGGTCCTTAAGTATTCTGTCATAGATATGCTTCCATTAAAGCCACAGCAGTGGTCCCTACTACTCACACCTTGCTGGCGTGGTCCCCGCTGGTGGGCTCTGGCGTCAGCCTTCAGCCCTCCCGAAGCTGTGGACTGGCCATTTGGCCCAGTTGTTTGGGACTGGTCAGTGTTGCCTGGTTCTTGATCCATGTCAGCAACTCCCTGCTCCCACCTGGGACTACCTAGACACACGAGGAACGGGGCTGTGGAGGAATCCAGGCTGGCTTCTCCCTGACACCTCCACACCCGACCCTGCGCCCCCGCCATAAGCTGCACTGTAGGCTTCTGCATAGGATGGAAATGCATCCTTCCTTGTCCCCTGATAAAGGCCCTGTGTGATTTCACCGCAATGTGGGAGACACCATTCTGCCTGCTTTCTGAGAGCAAAAATCCCAGGGACCCCTCTCCAACTGCCAGGAAGCCACTTAGGGGGGAAATGATCTCTTCCCTGCCTTAGAGCTCTTTTCTTTCCTCTGTGTCCCATGAAAATGCGGCAACTGCCACTTTGCAGCCCCTGCCACTTCACAGCCCTTTTTGGGAAAGCCTGGATGCTGATGGATAAGGAGCTCCAGTGGCAGGTGGGCTCTCCTAAGGCCATCAGCAAGCCAGAAAATGGCCTGGGGACCCTGGGGAATGACCTGTAAACCCTGCTGTATAGTGGACCAGTTGGGACCCTTGTAACTGGTCACTTTTCTAGACACGCTATGAATGAATGAAGCCACACACCAAGGGTACTAAAAAGCAAATTTCAGAACACTGTAGCGGATCACAGAACTGGAAGGGACTCAGCTGTGTTCTTAGAGCTGTTGTGGCCAAGGCCCAGCAGGGAGAGGTCACCTGTGCAATTAAAATTGCCCCATGCCCCATACACTAGGTTGTTTGCCGTGATTACACATGCAAGGAGACCTAGATTCCAGTCAAGCTGAAGAAAAATGGGGACGCAGGCTGAGGCTAGGACTGCTGCTGTGTGCTTCCCCCACTCCTCCAGACTCTAGGGACCAGAAATGTTATTTCTGGGGCCTCACTACTTGCCAAGCATAGTTGTCCCAGAAGGTCAGAAATCATTCTTGTGTTTTCAGAGGAGACAGGCCCAACAGTGAGTGGGAGGCTGGCCTTCAGGCCAGAACTCAGGCCCTACAGCCAGCCTGTTGTATCCCTATAAAGGAACAGTCTGTCCTGGGTTTTAGAAATGTCTTCAAGGAAACCAGCATGCTCAAGTCAAAGCTATTTCAGGTACCAAGGGAAGGGTGTCTGGTGCTGCTCACACCACCCTGTCCCTCAGAGAACCCTGCGGGGCAAGGAGCTGCGTGGGGAGGAGTGGGCATGAGCAGGATTCTGCTCTCTGTGGCCCAGAGCCTGGACTCCAGGATCTGAGCTCTCTGGGGGCTGTAGCCACTGTCTGGAGGAACAAGCCTGATTCTGAGGGACAGGCCCCAGCACCCAGCTGAACCAGACATAGGGCCTCCTAGAATCCACTTTATTAGGGTATCTGGTAGGTCTGGTGGATGCAGATCAGATCAAGTCCCTTTCCAGGTGGATTCTGAGGGAGTAAGAGGCTTGGAGCCCTGAATGGCAGCCCCTCAGTCAGTCCTGCGTCCAGTGACCCCCTCACTCAGGTCATGCTGCTGCTCAGTTGCATGGCAAAGTCCTGCACATGCTCCTTCAGAGTCTGGCGGGCATCTGCCTGTGCCCGCTTTTCCCGTGCCCGCTCCTCCCGCACTCGCTCCTGCTGTAGCTTGGTTAGCCGCAGCCGCAGCCGCTGCTCCCGCCGCTTGCAGGCCTGCAGCTGACGCTGAGCCTTGTCCAGGGCGTCAAGTGCAGCCTCTGCCCGCCGCTTCCAGAGCAGAGCGCTGCCCACCTGGTAGCTGTGTTCATTCTGGATGTAGGCTCCAGCAGGCGGTGGGAGGCGCAGCATGTAGGCTGAGGGTGAGACAGGCCGCGGCTCAAGAGGGGATGGCTGACGTTCTGGTTCCCGCTCTGGTGAGGGCTGGGTGCTGCAGCCCGCTTCATCCGCTTGGGCACCCAGGGGCCCCAGGAGGTCTGAAAAGGGGCTGCTGAGGCCAGGCTCCAGCCTCCCAGTCGGGGAGGCAGGCAAAGCAGCAGGTGCTGAGACCTCTTCCACAGGAAAGCAGGTGACCTCAGCAGGTGGAGGTGGAGAAAAAGGAGTTGTGGGCCCTCGGCCCTCAGAGCAGCTGTGGGGTGAGAGAGAGACTGACAGGTCAGGCTGAGGGCTTGCCAGATCCCACGTCGCCGGCCCCCCGAACAGGAGCATCAGCCCACTCCACAGGCTCAGGACCCTGTCCACCACGGCTGCTGGGAGACACGCTATAGCCTAGTTCCTCAACATTGTGTTGAGTGGGGCACACCTCCACCCATAGCACATACCGCTTCCTGCATCTCCGGAGCCGGCTGAGGTCGGAGGGACCAGGTGGGTAACTGTGCCCCTTGGTCTTGGTTGTCCGGCGCAACTTGGAGAAAGATTCAAATATTGTGGGAACTGCACCCTCCTTCAGCCTGTGGTACCCACTGTGGGGGAAAGCAGCCTAGATGAGAGAGAGAACAAGTACTGCCACCCCCAGCTGACCTGTAGGGACTCAAAATCGGAATGCCCTCCAGCACCCCAGAGCAGCCTCCCCAGTGCCAGCAAACAATTAGTTTGAGGAACACCAAGTTAGCCAAAGTTACACCAATCTTTTCCCTGCAAGGCTCCTCAAAATTAAGCTGCATGGAAAGATTCCACCAAACTGGCTTGCCCAGCCAAAAACAATTATTTCATTTGTGGATTTGGTGGGAAGACCGGGGTTCTAAGGAACACCCTCTGGAAAACCTAATGTTTTTCTCTTGCGTTACTGGCACAATCATCCTGAGGGAGTGGGTCTTACTGTTCTCATGTCAGAGGAGGAAACAGGTTGATCTGGGAAGAGGCAGCTATCCCTGAAATCAGGTCTGCCTGTCCTTGTGAGGTGCTCCAGGGACCTTCTCACCGAGCCCTAGAGATGCCCCAATGCCGGCTGGCAAGGAGGCTCACCTGATTCCCACCAGCTCAAAGCAGTTCTCCTCGAAGTGTTTGGAGCAGAAGTAGATGTATTCGGATGCTGGATCCCATAGGCCCTGGCCGCTGGGGTCCAGCCTCTGGCAGTTGGCCAGCCACAAGCCTCGCCTTGGGTTGTCCTTTTTGGGAAGCCTGTAAAGCCACAAACCTGTGAACCCCAGGCTGCCTGAAGCCCTAGGGACATGCTGCCTACACTCTTCAGATGGGAAGAGCTGGCCTTCCACATGCCGCCAGGAGACCTCCCTTCAACCTTTGCAGTTACCTGCTGGTAAGCACCACCCACCCAGGCACAAATGAAAAAACTGAGGCCTCAAAAAGAGGTGCAACTTGCTCTGCGCCATCTAGCAGGTAAGAGTCGCAAAGCAGAGGATCCAAGAGTAACAGACATGCATCCTTCCTTTCCCGTCTGGGCGCAGTCTCACTTGGACCTCCAGCTTCAATCTCTCCCACCCACAAGTTCAAGCCTCTTCCCAACCAGAGAGCGGCGCATGTGCAACCATGCCTTCACGCTAGCAAAACGGGCACGGCACGTCAACTTTTGTGAGCCAGCACGCACGCGCGCTGACCTGTGGAAGGAGATGCCGCGATTGCGCGTCTCGCGAGTATCCCGTGTACAGCAGCCGGCGGCGGAGCAGTGACGCGGCATCTGGGGAAGAGGCGGAAGCTTGGTCGCAGGCGGCTCTCCAGGCCCGTAGGGGCCCGAGCCGCCTTCCGGTTCAGGTGGCCCTGTCCTGCCGAGTCTCCCACTGACCAATCTCGCCCGACACCCGTCCCAGCCCCTTCTCTTGACTCCTATCAGCGGCACTCACGATCTCGCCATTGCTGAGCCGCCGGAGTCTCGCGAGGTGTGGAGAGCGGCGGAAGTTGGTACCATAGAGACTAGGAAGCACGTTCGCCCACGGGGTGGAGTGGGTCCCGGAAGTTGAGGGAGCGTGGGATCACCGTAGGGCACGCGTCACCCTGCCCCTGGGCGCATGCGCTGTCACAAAATAGGCCCCTTTCCTTTGTCCTTTCGGGTCTATTGGCGGTCAATCTGTAGTGCCCTGGGACCGGACCCATGCTTGTTGTCCCGGGAGGCCCCGGTTGCAAGAAGAAGAACTTCAACGGCAAGAAAAAGGTGCTGGGATACGAGATCAAACCTGGCAAAGAACAGTGCCCACTTCCAGGAAGGTGCCTCTAATGAGGTGGACAGTGGCCAATGATTACGTTTTGGGAAAATGTAATAGGAGGTTCTGTGCCAGCGACTTCCGGCAGGAACCTGAACGGGAAAAGCTGAGGGCCTTTCGGGAAACGGAGGTCGGAAACTGGGTTAGTGCTGGGCGGGGCTGCCTCCTGGGTCCCTCCCACAAGACTGATGGTGAAAACAGGCACTTCACAGCTTATAAAAAAACTGCGTTACTCTTCCATTCTTCAAAGAACATCAAGTGTGGGGCATAGGATTTAAGAATGTTTAAATTTAAAATAATTTAAAATATTTAAAATTGAAGCATATTTTCCTTATTTTTTCAGCCTTGCTTTTTGACTCTTTTGGGGAGTAATGCGGTAATTAAACATACAGACATTATTTTAGTTTGAAAGGAAGCAATTTTGCCTTGGCTGGTATGGCTCTGTGGATTGAGCGTCCGCCGTCTGCCTGTGAAATGAAAGGTTGCTGGTTTGATTCCGTCAGGGAACATGCCAGGGTTGCAGGCCAGGTCCTGGGCTGGGGGCATGCAGGAGGCAACCAGTCCATGTTTCCCTCTTTATCCCTCCCTCCCCTCCCTCTAAAAGAAAATCTTTTAAAAAAAATTTTAAAAAAGGAAACATTTCCCCCTAGAAACCCACTTGGAAAAAGGCAGGTATCAGATGTGGAATTTTGTCAAAATGCAGAACAAGGGACAAATGATGCTGCAATACAGAAACTTTAATAGGTAAACATCTTGTAATGTTATAGTGGGGGTAATAATACAAGGGATGGGCGCCAGCGCAACTCTCCCATTCAGTATTCTTCCCCTTCTTCAGCCTCCGCTTCCACGGAATCCACGCCCACTTCTTCATAATCTTTCTCCAGAGCTGCCAGGTCCTCCCGGGCCTCAGAGAACTCCCCTTCCTCCATGCCCTCCCCCACGTACCAATGCACGAAGGCTCGCTTTGCGTACATGAGGTCGAACTTATGGTCCAGGCGGGCCCAGGCCTCGGCGATGGCAGTGGTGTTGCTCAGCATGCACACAGCCCTCTGCACCT